>CAUYRT010100282.1:0-19114 GCA_963574885.1 Lepilemur ruficaudatus | reverse complement strand
AAAATATATAGAAAAAATTAGCCGGGCATGGTGGCGCATGCCTGTAGTCCCAGCTACTCGGGTAGCTGAGGCAGGAGGATTGCTTGAGCCCAGGAGTTTGAGGTTGCTGTGAGCTAGGCTGACACCACGGCACTCTAGCCCCAGCAACAGAGTGACACTCCATCTCAAAAAAAATTTTTTTTTTTTTGAGACAGAGTCTTACTCTGTTGCCTGGGCTAGAGTGCGTGCCGTGGCGTCAGCCTGGCTCACAGCAACCTCAAACTCCTGGGCTCAAGCAATCCTTCTGCCTTAGCCTTCCAAGTAGCTGGGACTACAGGCATGTGTCACCATGCCCGGCTAGTTTTTTGTATATATTTTTAGTTGTCCAATTAATTTCTTCCTATTTTTAGTAGAGACGGGGTCTCCCTCTTGCTCAGGCTGGTTTTAAACCCCTGACCTTGAGCAATCCTCCCGCCTCGGCCTCCCAGAGTGCTGGGATTACAGGCGTGAGCCACCACGCCCGGCCTTGAATAATTTTTTAATATAAATATGTCCCAAATATTGCATGGGACAAAAAAAAAATCTATATGAAAATATTATTCATTATTTATCTCAAATTCAAGTTTAACTGTACCTCCTGTATTTTTATTTGCTAAATCTGGCAACTCCAACAGAGTGAAAGATCATAAGGTTCAAGAAAGGGAGCAGGAGAGCACAGCTGCTTAGTTCCCTGTCCAGGCTCTGGTCTGCCCTGACTATACTTTGCTTCCTGGCTATGAGGAGCTGCGAGACTGCCAGTTTTATTGTAACATCCAAACTTTCATTTGACCTATTCTGGGTGGATTTCTGTTTTTTTGTAAGGGACATGGAAACATTTAGCAATTCCTCTGCAAAAGAGACACTTAGAGATCAAAGAAACAACTAGCTTAATAAATTCTTTGCCTGTCTTTACTGGAGATTTTTATTCCCATGCCCAAATTACCTTTGAAAAAATATTGTGATGTGTTTATAGCAATTTACTAGATTTATTTCATAAAGCCAAGAGTAAATAAAGAAAACCACTGGCCAGAATATGTAAGCAATCATTACACAGCCTCTGTCCAGGAAATGGATATCCTATAGATTCCCTTCCAAAGGAGACCCTGGGATTCCAAGAAACAAGGTTCCAGTGAAGAGCTCAGGACTAAGGAGGGCAAAAGTGGAAAAAAATCATGCTTAGCTGGTTACAATTTTTGTAACAGTAAATTCAATAAACATTTATGAAGCACCCAGCATATGTACCAGCACTAATATAGGTGCTGAGAAGGCTATAAAAATACATAAAACAGGAACTCAAGGAACTTCAAGTCCAGAAGACAGAGAACATAAATGGACAACCAGAGCATTAAAACAAACTGGAGCTTTATTGGCTCAAGAGGAACCAGTGGACCTACTTTATAGACAATGCTTTGACGGATAAGAATAAGTAAAAAAAATAAAATGAGATAAACTGGCACTTCTTCACCTAGAATACCAAATTTGAAGTTGCCCAGAGAATAGAAAAGATCATTTTAGTTGGGCATTTTATGCAGTTTGAACGTGGGAACCTTGAGTGAATCTCCAAGTCTGCAAATCATGCCATACTTTTCTGGATACCAAAACGCCCAGAATGGGTTTCAGGAAGATCGCACCCGGCAGAGCAAATTATCTGGAAAAGCGGAGTAGGGCGGACCCGCACCGTAGGAGACGCGAAAGCCTACCTGCGGCTTCTGATGCACCCCCTCACTCCACCCTGAGCGCTCAGCCACCTGGAGGGCTCGGAGCTGCCCTCACCCAAAAAAGGATAAAAGCGGGCTCCTCTTTCGTTCGCCACGCCCCTCGCTAGGTCCCACCATCTGGAAGACCACCTGGCGGAGGAGTCGACAGCCCTGGAGGGAGGTCTGGCGCGGCCCTTACCGTACAGGAAATCATACACTCGGCTGGCGGAGGTATTGCCCCCGGCCTTCGACTTCTCCGCGTACTGGAGTTGAGACGCCTGCGACTTGGCCGGGGGCTCCTGGATGGTTACTACGTGGCTCATCGTGCCGGCTCTCTCCTCCCGCCGGCTGGGGACCAGCTGGGCAGGCCTTGTTGCTGTGTGCTCCGTAGCTATGGCAACTGTCGCCCGCGCGGGGGGGAAAGGGCGGGGCGAGGGTGCTGGGCGGGGCGAGGATGAGGGGCGGGGCGAGGAGCGCACAGGAGGGGCGAGACGGGGGAGAGAAGTGAAAGGAGGAGAGGGAGGGCTGGCGCGAGGGTACGGGCCCGGGTTGGGGACGGACTGCTCGCTTCCCACTGGCCTTCCGAGGCCGACCCTGACCTTTCAGCCGCCCACAAACTGTCACGCTGGGGAAACGGCTACTCTGAGTCATCCAGCAGCGATTTGCCATTTACACCCTGTATCTCTTTTCGGAAATCCCTGGGATTCTAGAATAGTTTTTTTTTTTCTTTCTTTCTTTTTCCGGAAAACCCCTTTCCACAGGGCTTGTCCTGAGAGCTGGGGAATCCAAGTTTCTAAATGCTGAGCCTTGCACTCTGTGAGCTCTGGCTCCACACGCATCAGAGTTTAGGGTGGGTTAGGTGAATCTGCAAACTGCTGCCCCTTTCTCACCTCTGGACATTAGATCAACTAAAGATGACCTGGGGTAGGCACTGGATCTGCTTTTAAAAATTATAATGGAAAATTTCAAACACAGGCAAAAGTGATTTTAAGAGAACCCTCAGTACCTATCACTCAGAATCAACATTTATCAACATTTTGCCAATCTAGTTTCCCTCCCCCACCTTTGGAAAGAAATCCCAGACTTAATTTTACCATTAAATTAATCTGCATCTAAAAACTGATACAGATTTTAAAAATTTAACCACCATAATCATATCTAGCAAAATTAACGATAATTCATATCATCTAATATTTAGTGTACACATTCAGATTTTCCTGGTTGAGTTCAAGATGTCATTTATAGTTGGTTTGTTCCAGTCAAAATCCAAAAAAAAACAATCCTCATGTTGCATTTTGATATATATCTTATGTCTTTTATCCTGGAACAGTGAATTTTTAATACTTTCAAATAATTCTCCATTTGTTACCTGAGAGTTTTCTATAAAAAGAACTTTTTAAAACCAACTCATTGATTATTCAGAAATATACATCATTGAGAAAAGATTGTATAAATGCTGGATTTTTTTCTCTCTAATTGTCAAATTTCAGAGAAATGAGTTGGTGCCCTAGCAAACTCCAATGTTAATGGCAAAGTTTTTGTTTGCTTAGTATCATTATGAATGCATGTATTTTTACATATCTGGTGTTTTAATCCATTATAACCATTATTCTTTATTATGCTCAAATTATTCCATTAGGCTACTGGCACACCTTAGAGTTGGCTTCTTCGTCCTTTTGATGTGATCCATAGACACTTCTTGAATAAGTTTCCTGTTCTGCTACTTCTTTCTGCACGTACTGCTGGTTTTCACTTGTTATGTCTACTCCTAAACTTCTTGGGGTTTTTGGAAACCAGCCATGTACCTTGTCACTGCAAAACCTTTGCTCAAGTTAATTGCTTTGCCTAAAATGCCTTTTGCTATTTATGCCCCTGACAAAGATTCTTTTCTAGGCCAAACTTTAGTCAGGCTCCTGAACCTTGTCCTAGGCCCATCTGTGTACTTTCTTGTAAAGTCCAGTTATATCAAACAACCCTGCTAAGTCCATTTGGCTAGAATTCCCCACCATCAATATCTGATCAGGTTCCTCACCCTCGACTGAACTCCAGGTGATGTCTGATCACCCTTGCTTGTCTTCAGCAAGACTTTGATATTGGAAAGGGGTATTAGTTAATAAAATTTAATTAAAATGAAATTCTAAGCCATGTTGGAAGACAATTCTCCGTGGATGCTCATATTTCTGCATGTCTTACAAGGAATGGCACTGTCTGCCCTTGTTCCTTTGTTTGTTTAGGAAATAACCTTAGAAGACAGAGATAGTGTCTACTGTGGGAGCAAAGGCAGACATTTTTATTGCCCATTATTAAAGATTTGTGTTTCCTAAGCTCATTGTTCCTTTCCTGTACCCAATGTGTATGCAGATATTTTCTGACCTTCATATTATCCTGTCAGAATTTGGTCTCGGGAAACTGGCAAAAAAATTCCTGATATTCTGCTGCTGCTATTGCTGTAAGTAATAAATTATCCTTCATCTGTGATCCAGCAGTTTGGTGGCTTCTACCAGCTTCATAAAACTGGCAGGTAAGTTGAGTAAAATTTCAGACTCTACAGAGTACATGAAAAGACATAGATAATGTCGGACAGCACGTATTTGGAAAGAATTTTCTTTTTGCAAAAGCAGACATATATTATAAATACTATACAAAAATTACCCTGACTATACATACAAAGTCACCTATTAAGTAGGCCAATGAGAATTTAAGCCTTGTAATTCTTCTCTCCCAACATATGGTGTCACTCCTTCTCCACCAACCTTAACTACCCGCCCTTTGTAAAGTCTCTACACACACCTTTGATTAGTTAGGCCTGAAAATGGCTAAAAATACCATTATCATGGAAGGCTTTTGAAAGTATGTCCTTAGTTGTTGCTTGTTACAGTACCGGGGCTGTCATCTCAACCACAGAATTGCTGTTTGGTATCAATGTCCCCATTTAGTAATGTCCCCATTCGGTACCATGCAATAAACATAATCACTGTACTATAAAAAGTTCACTACAGTCACCACTTGAAGTCTTAATGCCTACTAATTTAGCAGTTTTAGCTATAGCAAAGAGTCTCAGAGTTTTAAGAGTAAAGCATTGCTAGTTAAAATCAGAATTGAGAAGTGAGAGCTTGATATAAAGGGTACTGACCAAATTAAACTTGGAGTTGCCTTTGTAAAACAGATAGTTGAACCCCATCTTTTATTATTTAGTATCCATAAGTTACCTACTCTCAATTCAATCTCTAATTAAAGCTCTCTAAAATTATTTTTCTCAGGGGAAATGGGTTATTGAGATTTTTCTTGGGGTTGAATAGGAAACAATAAATTTCATATGTCATATACTCTTCCTTTTCTTTTAATACCAAAACAGGCCATCCTACAAGTCTAAAGGCATTCAGGCTGGGCAAAAAAGCATCATAATATGAAAATCAAAGGTTGATATTGGCTAGGAGCAGTGGCATGCACCTGTAAGTAATTCCAGCTACTCAGGAGGCTGAGGTGGGAGGATTGCTTGATCCCAGGAGTTAGACATCAGCCTGGGCAACACAGCAAAATCCCATCTCAAAAAAGAAAAGTTGAACTTAAAGCTTACTTGCTCATAAATTAAAAGGTAGTAGAAAATGTAATCATGTGTGGGTTAGCTGTACTATTCTGAAATAAGAGGAGAGTTAAGTAGATGGGTATAAATGTAAATATTTCACTTTGGAAAGGAACATCCTGTGGTCTTTTTTTTTTTCGAGGGTAGGAAAATATTCCATCCCAAAGAAGAAGTTGTTGAAAGAGTGTAAGGGATACAGTGCTCAGGAAGGAAACCAAGGGTTTGTTAATGTTTTGGGCACAGCATGTTAAAGGAAGTACTGAGCTTGAGAAAGAGCTGCTACCTAACTTCTTTGCTTGAGGCCTGCCAACACTAGCTTACCCTGAGGAAGTCACAGAGAAAGTTTTCACAGCCAATATCCTCTCTTCCTTCAAGCAGGAAAGTGGGCAAAAAAATCTTCTCAATTGCAGAAAAGCTGTTTTAGTCGTTTGGTCTATAATCTGTGTCTATAATTTATCTCAATTCTCTTAACTCCCTAAACTCTTTTTGTCCCTTTTTCTTTCCTTTTTTTTTTTTTTTTTTTTGGAGACAGAGTCTCACTTTGTTGCCTGGGCTAGAGTGCCATGGCATCAGCCTAGCTCACAGCAACCTCAAACTCCTGGGCTCAAGCACTCCTTCTGCCTCAGCCTCCCAAGTAGCTGGGACTACAGGCATGTGCCACCATGCCCAGCTAATTTTTTCTATATATTTTTAGTTGGCCAATTAATTTCTATTTTTGTAGTAGAGACAGGGTCTCGCTCTTGCTCAGGCTGGTTTTGAACTCCTGACCTTGAGTGATCCTCCTGCCTTGGCCTCCCAGAGTGCTAGGATTATAGGCATGAGCCATCGTGCCCCACCACTAGTTTTTCTGACTGCAGCCACTATTGACTATTACCTATCTCTGGCAGATTAAAATTGTTTTCATCCTGTTACCTCCTGCTCAAAGTTTCAACATTCATCATGGGCAATTCAGCTTGATATAAAAGTTATCTACAATTTAGCCCCAACCAATCTCTAAACAGTATCACCTACCTCTAAACATGGAATCTCTGTTCTTACTAGAGAGATCTCTTTGCTATTCTGGAATATGCTGTTTACATTATTTACTGAAAGTATTATTTTTTTCTTCTCTAACAATATAAAATAAAGTTCAAATTCCATCTTCTCTATGTAATATCTGCCACTCAAGCTTACATTTTCTTCCAATTTGGAATCCCTAAAGCATTTGTGCCACTAATGCTGGGAGTTATATATTGTCTTCTTTATTACCTTTTATCTATTAGCTAATTTTTAAAAAATGAGTGTTGTTTTCTTCAGTAAGGCTGAAACTCCTTAAAGTGAGAGACTATATCATCTATTTTGCAATTGTCTTTCCAATACCAAGCACAGTGCATCCTCTAAAAATATTATATCAAAAATGATGTAGTTCTTTCCAATCACCATTTCAAGTGAACTGTCTGAATGCCTCTTACTGTCTACTCTCCTTTGGCTTGCTTTTGTACTTCATTTTTCAGTAACACCTACCTAACAAATTAGAAGCTTCAATAGAGCAGAACCCATGCCTTCATAATTTGTGTAAGAGCAGGCATATTTTAATTGTCATCACATTTAAGCAAATTACATAGACTTCTAATACGTCATACACCACATTATATGGCCTCTATATTTCTGCTTTACAAAGAAAATATGAATATAGCATAAACTATTTTCAAATCTGATCACTGGATTTTTTTCCTTCCCTTTTCTTCTATTTCCTCTCCGAAAAGGGAAGAAAAATGCAGCTTCCTCCATGTCAATATATCAAGTAGAGATTCACATAATCTATCCACAGGCCATAAATTCCTTAAGGGTAAGTTGTCTTATTCATATCTAAAGCCTTTGCATTTAATTGAGCAACTGGATATCGCAGACAATAATGTTAGCTGAACTGAATCTTACAAGCTGTAATAAAAAAAATCAATGATTTCTTGTCAACAAAATAGCATGAGTTCTAAAAATTAAACAGAAATGTAGACTGCTAAGGAGAGAAGTGATAAATCAGGGTGAAATTCATACTCCTTCAATCAATATACATTTTTTCAGATCTAGAAAGAACTTTTAAATTAAGAGATTAACTAAAACCCCACCAAGATTATATTTTCTTAAAGATCACATTCTGCTGCTTAATATCAGAACTAAAACTAGAACCAGATTCTGCATCCCATACTCTGGTTTGGTCACTTAAAAATAATCATCAACATGCTAATTACTTAAAAAAACAGCTAATGTTTAAACTGAGAAGCTACATTGGACAAATAATTCAGTTTAAGACTTTAAAAGAGAACAAAAGAATATATTAGAAAGATTATAGGCTTCTAATCCTGGCTCTTACAATTACTAGTCGACCGACCGGAAAATCTCCTTAACCTCTTTGAATCTCTGTTTCTTCATTTGTTAAATGGGAGGAAATGAGGCTTGCTATTAGAAGTAAATGAAATAACTACCTGATAGTTATCATCTTCTCTCATAAAGTATGCAACTGGTCCCCAAGAATATAAATCAGATAAGATCTTTTAAAAATGTGATGAGAGCCTTAATAAAAAGGCCTATTAAACATACCAATAATGTATAACTTCTGACATTTTTCATTATTCTAATATTGATATGAGGCATTCACATATTAGAAACAAGCTGATGAAAATGTGGGAGACTAATGAATATTTTGTAGATACATTTGCGAAACATATTTTTTCAACTGCTAGGAGACCCTTTTCCATCTTACTATTTATAACACTACATGCACACATAATATACATAAGTGCATAATGTAATAATATATACCACATAATATTATGTATTTAACAGACACGTTATAATCCTAATAAACAGCCCAACAGGGTAGGTATTACCATTCCCATTATATAGTTGAGAAAATGGACCTTTAGAAAAAGTTAGGCTGGGCGTGGTGGCTCATGCCTGTAATCCTAGCACTTTGGGAGGCCAAGGTGGGCGGATCGCTCGAGGTCAGGAGTTCGAAACCAACCTGAACAAGAGCAAGACCCCGTCTCTATTAAAAATAGAAAGAAATTAATTGGCCAACTAAAACATATAGAAAAAATCAGCCAGGCATGTAGGTGCATGCCTGTAGTCCCAGCTGCTCGGGAGGCTGAGGCAGGAGGATCGCTTGAGCCCAGGAGTTTGAGGCTGCTGTGAGCTAGGCTGATGCCGTGGCACTCTAGCCCGGCCAACAGAGATTCTGTCTCAAATCATTATTGGTTTAACCAAACCACACCCCCTGCTGAGGACACTAATTTTAGCTCCCCATTTGAAAACAAAGAGTTAAGGGAATATACACGCCAACTGCCAATCACATGACATCTTAATTATTATTATGGGATGTATAATCACAGGCTTTTATTATAATACTTCTAAGCTGATGCTTCCCAAATCTCTATTTTCAGCTCAGACTCAGCCTGAGTTTCACATTCACGTCTCTGATTACTTTCTTGGTGTGTTCTCCATCTCAGTTAAATTTACCAATATTCACCCAGAAATCTGGCATCATAGTTGAGGCCCCTTTCTTCCTGGCAATTCACTAACAAGGTGTGCCCATTTTCCTTTTTATTTATTTATTTATTTTTTAGTTTTAGTTTTTATTTTTTTTGAGACAGTCTCGCTCTGTTGCCCGGGATA
Source organism: Lepilemur ruficaudatus (assembly GCA_963574885.1). Classification (NCBI taxonomy): domain Eukaryota; kingdom Metazoa; phylum Chordata; class Mammalia; order Primates; family Lepilemuridae; genus Lepilemur; species Lepilemur ruficaudatus. Next base: position 10,165 of record CAUYRT010100282.1, on the reverse strand, counting down.
GAGTGAGTGCCGTGGCGTCAGCCTAGCTCACAGCAACCTCAAACTCCTGGGCTCAAGCGATCCTTCTGCCTCAGCCTCCCAAGTAGCTGGGACTACAGGCATGCAACACCATGCCCAGCTAATTTTTTGTATATATTTTTAGCTGGCCAATTAATTTCTTTCTATTTTTAGTAAAGACGGGGTCTCGCTCTTGCTCAGGCTGGTTTCGAACTCCTGACCTTGAGCGATCTGCCCACCTTGGCCTCCCAGAGTGCTCGGATTACAGGTGTGAGCCACCACGCCTGACCCCTTTTCCCTTTTATATTTCTTTGAATCCAACCCCTACCCTACATCAGCTAGTTCAGGTCCTCAAAATCTCTGAGAGGACAACTTAAATAGAATCCTTATGTGTGGATCCCTCAACCCCAAATCTACACTGCCATCAGTTATCCAAAATGCACACCTGACTATGTCAGTCTTTTCTGTAAAATCTTCTGAACAATCTCCAACAGATTAAGTCTGATCTTTATAGCAGGGCAAACTGAATCCTTAAGAGCTATCTACGTATTCTACTTGTAGTACAGAATCAAGCAATAAATACCAAATGTTAGTAATAAACCATACTGGTGCTTTATTTACCAATTCCCTCCGCCTAAGCATATCATCTTTAACTAGATAGCTAATACTTATGTTTCCCAACTCAGCTGCTCCTGAAACCTTTTCTACAACTCCCTTTTTCTATGCCCTCACAGCACCTTGCGCACCATGCTATCAAAATTTATCACATCATCTCTACCTCCCCCTACCCCCACCAAAACTGTAAGGTTTTTAACAGGAAAGGCCCACAACCTCTTTTTAACCAGTCTTTCCATTCACCACATACATAGTAGGCACTCAATGTTTTTTAACCAAATGTTTAAACTGTACTAGTAACTGGTGAACCAGGATCTGAATCTAACTTCAATGCTTACCTTCTTTCCACTATACTATTCTGACTCCTGCTCTTTGCTTTGCTAAAAAAAATCCCAAATTGAAATAAGCTAAATGTGTACTTATCAAAAATAGCTTCCAGATTTTTCCTTTGTGCCATGAGATTAAACTTGGGCTTTACATTTTATGCTTTGAAATTAGAGATTCTTGAAACAATATACATTCTGTCTTACATTACTGAAAAATTTTTAAAAAGCAATAACTCAAGAAAAATTCAAATGTCTACAAAAAATAAGAAAATCCTATAGTCAATTAAACTATGGAGAAAATAAATCATTTAGTATTATCAAATATATTATCAGAAAAATAAGAAAACTAAGCTTCCAATAAACTAGAAGAGCTGATGTTAAAAATATTACTTACAAAATTACATTTGGATGTCACACAGATTGTTACTTAGAATAGAATGAAATATGCAACCCTTAACCAAAGTGTTAAACAGCTTCAGAAAGACATCTAGCAAATATCCCAAATATTGTGATGTAAATGTCAGTGATTTAAAGCAGTAAGTGCATTGAAAGACAATGAAAACCAATGAGTTAATGAACTCAAAATGACTTAGGAATGTAACCCAAACAAAATCTGTAATTAAAAAAAAAAATCCCCAAATAGCCAAAAGGATTAGAAATTGGATAAACGAATTAAAATACACAATAAACAAAAATGTAAAGTTATCTTAGTTTTGACATTGAAAATAATGCAATCCTAAAACAAATTGCCTATAAGGTACAAGTCAGACGTCACGAAACACCCAAGTACTAAAACAAAGTAGCAGAAATCAAGCAATCATTAAAAATTCATTCTAATTTGCATTATGTATACAGGGTGCTATTTCTGCCTCTCCCCCCAACTTTTACCACAAATTGAAAAAGAAAAACACGTACACAAAAACAGGCTCTTTTATGATTTGAAATACAATGTTTTTTTTTTCGTTGATAGTTCTTCAATGTTGTTTCAGCTTGCTGCTATTAGGGACCATTTCCTTTTGTAATATTGTGCATGTTTTTAAATAATCACCATTAGTTACATCTTCATCACAATCAGGTTCTTTACTTGTAATCAAAGAAATTTACTTTCCGGGCTAAAATTTGCACTGAATTAAAACTGTATTCTTACAGTAATAGCTAACACTTAAATAGTGCTTTACTCTTTTCCTACACGAAATATTTTACGTATAGTCATTCTTAATCCTTAAAATATTTGTGGGTGCCACCTGCGGACTGTAAACGGAGGCATCCGGCCTCGCGAATACCGTCAAACGCAGACCGACCCCAGGCGGCCTAACTTTGCACAACGCGAAGCGCTTTCCACGAGGCTTCCGTCTTAGCGCTTCCTTTTCCTTCTGCAGGCTATTTTTTTTTCTCACCGCTCCTGATACCTACACCAATCCTGGGGGTACGAGGTGGAACCTTCTGCCTCGGCTCACATTTTTGTTTCATTTCATCTGGATTAAAAATCATCTTTTCCAAAAACCTACTCCATTGTAACCTAGTGTCTAGTTTACGAGCACGTGCTGCTGCTAACAGGTCCCGGCCGCTGCGCACGCGCAGTGGGGAGGCGCTCCGTCACACCTGCTTCGGCAGCGTGGTCCGGCGGGGCTGCGCTGCGAGCGCCCGTCCCCGTCTCTCTTCTCCTTCTTCGAACAAAGCTACGGCTCGAAAACGCCCATCTCCTCCGCCTCCCTCGTTCTAGGAACACCTCTGCTCCGTCACATCCTCTCTCTCTCTCTCTCCCGCTAACCCTACTGAAACGTTGACCGCTTTCACCGGAAGCCCAGCGTCACCGAGGGCCGGGCTCGCCGATCCGCGCCGATTGTTGCGTGGCTTCCTGCGTGTGCGCCAGAATCTTCCAGAAGCTCTCGGTCACACAGGCGCGTCGGCCATGTTGGTCTCCTGGCCCGTGGAGCTCTACCCCGCGCGCCTGCGGACCTCGGGCCGGGGCCGGGGCCGGGACCGGCCGCCTCGGCGTCTCGCGAGGTCTGCGTTGCCAAGGGGAACGCGCTCTCGGGGCCCGAGCGCCGAGGAGCCGGCGCTTCCCGCGCGCGAGCGGCGCGCCCCGCCGTCCGCCGCCTCCGAGCCGCAGGGCGGCCGGGGACCGCGGCGCGCCGCGCAGGCTGCTTATCGGGGCTGAAGGGCCGGCACGGGGAGAAGGCGAAACCGGTACTTACCAGTGCGAGGCGCGGCCGGCCTTCTCCTCTGCGGGCTTCAGAAAGACCCTCTGCGGGTTACTGGACATTTTAGAGGGGCGGGAGGGGGCGGCTCATCCAGCAACGCGGGCAGCGTGGGGGGCCGAGGTTCCGCCGGGGCGAGAACCGGCCGGCGTGAGAGAACGCTGTGGCGGGGGGCGGCGCCGAACGCAGGGCGACGGCTGCCTCTCGAGAGGGCGTGGCCACCGACAAACCGGAAGACTCCCGGCGGCTGACAGCAGCCTCGGGGCTCTGGGCTCCGAGAGAATCGGCCCGAGGCTCCACCCCCTAAAGCCTGGGACAGCGCTGCACAGCCGCGCAGAGCGGGCGCGGGGGCGGGGCTGCACTGATGGCTCCGCCCCCAGCGGGGCCGGCTGGGCTGTGAGGACTGCGCCCCCTTGGTTCTGTGGACCCCGCCCACCGAAGCCGCAAACTCAAGCACAGCTCGGGCCGGTGGCTTCCGCAGTCGTCACGTCCGGTTGCCGAGCTAACTGGCTCGCTGAAGCCCCGCCCTCAGGATCCAATCCAATCGCAAGCGAACTTGGCTCTCTTTTCTTCCGGGTCAAGGAACGAGTCGCAAAAGAAAATTCTCCGGACGCCTACGCAAGATAAAATGTTTCCGGGGTCAATAGTAGATTTTTCTGCTTTTGTACTTGCCGTTGGTGTAAGTTTTCCTCTCTCGCTAGTGCTTTGAAAGCCGGCAGCGGGCTTCTTTGGGGTTGTCATACACTCGTGGCGGGAAGCAATTTTAGACGCCAGCCTGTGGCCGGCGGTGTGTTGTTACTACTTCTCTGAAGGTTTTTCGTTTTTTCCCTCTTTCCTGAAGCGTTGCTTCTGCACTTCCTTGCCCCCTTCCTCCATCCCATGTTCGTGCCTCAGTCAGAATATGTTAATTCGTTCATTCGCTGAAGGTTTTGTCCCCTATATAAACTTATTTTATCAGTTATCTTTATTTCGCTCCCCCCCGAGAAAAGCTTTTCAGAAGTCTCTCGATTCCTGCAGTTAAGTCAGTGTCTGAGAAAAGGATTCATCCTCTGATTAAGGGGTAGAGAGTCCGGGTCAGTTGCAGCTAGACGGTGAGTGTGGGAAGAGTGGTTGCGAAGACGCAGTTTTGTCTGGAGTGGGCAGTTCCTCTGTAAAGTGGTTCACGCTGCTCAAATTTATGACACTGACATCAGGTAGTCAATTTAAAAGTTTATTTTGGTCTTTTAAAAATGCCCATTACTCATTTCCATAGCTCCTTAATGAGATAATACTGATTTTAAAGCTTTTATGTCTTGATACCTTAACAGAAAGTGATACTTCGTAACTACCGTTCACTCTGTTAAAGGTTAACTTCAGCAACATAGAATCCTGTATCTATAACTGGGATTTCTCTTCCAAATATCTCCCCCTCCCAGAGAGATGTTCGGGTGGAGAGCCCTTAGTCCTGTCTGTGTTTTGGTCGTCCTCCTACCTGTGAAAGCAGAATGACTTGAAAGAGCTGCCCACTTTCGCTTATTCCATTTTCTTACTTGCCATTCATTTCTTACCTTTTGCAGTCTGGCTTCTCATATCCGTCACCACTCCCTATAAATAAGACTCATCGTCACAGATTTGGTTTCCTGGAAAGCAGACTCTTAGGATGGACTTCAGTCCATTCTAAGGTGTTTATTAGAGAGACGTTTATTACAGGACATTTATTAGAGATAAGTGTGAACGGGAAGGAAAGGTAGCAACATTAGGCAGAGGGAAAAGTTAGGCTGTGATGTCCAGTCTCAACCCGCCTTAGCCTGCCCCAAATAGAGGTTAAAACTGAGATGAACTTTAAAAGTTTTCTCCAGTGGGGTGAGAGGGCTGGTCCTTTATGCTCCGTGGTAATAGGCTACTGGATGCAGGCAGTGCCAAGGAAGGGTTTGTAGGCAAGAGGATCTCTTCAAAGGCAATCATTCAAGAAGGCCAATAGCTGAGGCATGACTGCCAATAGCACTTCCAGCCACTGGTGAAATTAAACAAGACCTCCATTCCGGAAGGGAGGTCTAGGAGGCTCATCACAGCATACACTGTGCTCATTAGCCTACTCATTCACCTGGCTGTCACAGTTGGTCATGTTTACACACTCACATTTCACACTCATTCAGAATTTTTACTCAGCAGCAGCATCAATTACTCTCCCACTTTTTTTTTTTTTTTCGAGACAGAGTCTCACTTTGTTGCCCGGGCTAGAGTGAGTGCCGTTTGGCGTCAGCCTAGCTCACAGCAACCTCAGACTCCTGAGGTTCTCAGCCTCAGCCTCCCGAATAGCTGGGACTACAGGCATGCGCCACCATGCCCAGCTCATTTTTTCTATATATATCTTAAGTTGGCCAATTAATTTCTATTTATAGTAGAGACGGGGGTCTCGCTCTTGCTCAGGCTGGTTTCGAACTCCTGACCTTGAGTGATCCACCTGCCTCGGCCTCCCAGAGTGCTAGGATTACAGGCGTGAGCCACCGCGCCCAGCCTACTCTCTCACTCTTGATGCTGTTGGCAATATACTTTCCTGATTTTCCTTGTATCTTTTTGTCTATTTCTCCTCAGTCTGTTTGAAGGTTTATCTTTCCCTTTTTAGTCATAAATAAGGGAATTCCTTAAATCTTTATCACTGATTCTCCTATTTTCTCAGACTGTCTTGTCTCCCCATAGATTTCATCTCTGCACAGCTTGAATTACCACCTCTACCCATTGTACTGCCAAGCGCATAAATAATCCTAAGTGCCTGACACATGGTATTAATTTTACAAAACTAACTCATTTACTCCTCACAACTGGTGAAAATTATTATATACAGCTGAAGAAACACACAGAGAGTGTAAATAAATTTCCAGAGATCATATAGCTTGGGAATAGTGGAGCCAGGCTCCAAATCCAAGTTATCTGGCTAAAGATTCCATGTACTTTACTGCTGTATTACCCTTCCCATTTGACTCATAAATGTATGCTCCCAATTCTGATTTCTCTGAGATCTGTACCTGGATGTTCAAGTGAATTGTTGAGATATCCTTTGAATGTTTTTAAAGCCCCTTCAAATGAAACATGTTTAAAACCAAACTTATGACTTTCTCCTTTTCTCTCCACTACCCATTTTCCCTTATCAGTGCTCTATCTCCAGGAAGAAAAACACTCCACTCTATTAAAGATGCTGAAATCCAGGTGTCACCCTTAACATATTACTCTTTTTCTTTCAAAATATATAATCCATCACCAAGCGTTGCAGGTTTTATCTTCCAGATATTTTTCCATATTGCTCTTTATTTCTATCACCACTGTCTGTACTAAACTTAACTGGACTAGTGAAGCTTTAACTGTTATCCTCATATTCTCCTTTTTTACCTCCAAACACTGCAGCCAGAGATGCTTTTTGAAAACAAATTTGATGTCATCCTGCATAAAGAACATCAGTTCTCCCGTTGCCCTTATGATAAAGACAAAAATCTTTGTATCAAAATGTTGAGCTATTAATAGTAATATTCTTTTGTGGTTGGGGGTGGGTAAATTCACAACTAATGGATGCAGTGAGCATTGTTGGGGGGAGGACATGCCTCAAATCACGGTTTGGGTGTGGCAAAGTCATAACATGTAATCAAAATGTATCCCCATAATATCCTGAAATAATAATGAAATAAAATAAAATAATTTAAAAAAATTTCTCTTGCATCTACTTCACATTTTTTAGGTATGATAATTAATTGCCCTATGAAAACCAACCTATAGCAATGGCTGGCAACAGCCAAGCTTCTGGTATAGACAGGATAAGGTCAAGGCAGGAGAAACCCAAGCTAAGGTGAACCATGGATGAAAATAGATGCAGAATTATCTGCCAATGTTGGTAATTCTCCATCCTTTCCACAAAACTGCCAGGACTGGTGCGCCACAAACAGGTAATTCATCTTTTATCTGTGTGGTCTTGCACTATAAATATAAAATATTTGCCAGGAAAATTGCCTTGTGGAGTGGAAGCCAGTTGGTATGATCAGCAATGGTTCTTTGGATTCCTTGGGACACATACCTTTTTTTTTCTAAATTCATTAGAAAAGGCAGACTGGGGCTTAACTATCTTCCTTTCATGAATATATATTAAGGCAGAGTAGGGAATACTCTCAAGGGAAACCGAGCTGACAGGCCAAAATAGGTAGAAACAATCGACTGTAGTTACTATAAAAAGAAAGTAAAAAAGCTGAATGGTATATACCATGTGAAACAGAATAATTGGGTTTAATGAAGTAAAAAGTTTAAAATAAATATTATAATTATTTGTAAGGACCATCTTAGTCTGCCTGCCACAGGGAGCAAGCATTTAAAACATCAGATTGGCATCAGACATTTGAACAAAACATGTGATGTAAAAATACAATGAAATTTTGAGGTATTAAGAGATAACTGGAAAAGGTAAAATTATGGCTCATGCTAAATTAAAGAAAATGTGCTAATAATTTAACTCATTAATTAATGATAGAACCATTAAGACATGAAAAGAACAAGCTCAAAAGAGAATACAAAGAACAGACTCTATTTAGACAATGAGAAATTCTGAAACAGATTTAATAATAGATGTTAAATAGTACCAAGAGGGCAATACAACAATATGTAATCTTTGGAATCGTTTCTTCCACAGGACGTTGGAGAGGGATGTGTAAGCAATTGCATCTCTACCATAAAATATTCATCTGTATCTCTATGAATGGAAATCATTTGCATCATCATCATTAGCCCTCCACAAATTAATTTCTTTTTTTATTTCAGAATATTACAGGGGTACAAATGCTTTGGTTACATAAATTGCCTTCGCCCAACCAGAGTCAGAGCTAGAAGCATGCCCATCCCCCAGACAGCATGCACTGCACCCATTAGGTGTGAATTTACTCCTCCCCTCCTTCCGCCTCCCACCTGCCTGACACCTGATGAATGTTACTTCCATATGTGCACGTAAGTTTTGATCAATTAGTACCAATTTAATGATGAGTACATGTGGTGTTTGTTTTCCATTCTTGTAATACTTCACTTAGAAGAATGGGCTCCAGCTCCATCCAGGATAATATGAAAGGAATTCACCATTTTTTATGACTGAGTAGTACTCCGTGATATACATATAGCACATTTTATTAATCCACTCATGTATTGATGGGCACTTGGGTTGTTTCCACAACTTTGCAATTGTTAATTGTGCTGCTATAAACATTTGAGTGCAGATGTCTTTTTTACAGAATGACATTTTTTTCTTTGGGTAAATACCCAGTAGTGGGATTGCTGGATCAAATGGTAGTTATACTTTTAGTTCTTTGCATTATCTCCCTATTACTTTCCATAGAGGTTGTACTAGTTTACAGTCCCACCAACAGTGTATGAGTGTTCCCATCTCTCTGCATCCACATCAACATTTGTTGTTTTGGGACTTTTTGATAAAGGCCATTCTCACTGGAGATAAGTGGTATCTCATTGTGGTTTTGATTTGTATTTCCCTGATGATTAGAAATGTTGAGCATTTTTCATATATTTCTTGGCCATTATTCTGTCTTCTTTTGAAAAGTTTCTGTTCATGTCCTTTGCCCACTTTTTGATAGAGTTGTTTGATTTTTTTCTTGCTGATTTTCCTGAATTTTATGTATATTCTAGTTATCAGCCCTTTAACAGATAAACAGCATGGAAATATTTCTTCCATTCTGTAGGTTGTCTATTCACTCTAGTGATAGTTTCCTTGGCTGTGTAGAAGCTTTTTAATCTGATTGGGTCCAATTTATTTATTTTTGTTGTTGCTGTGATTGCTTTTGGGGTCTTCTCCATAAATTCTTTACCTAGGCTGATGTTTATAAGAGTTTTTCCAACATAGTTAATTTCTATCACTAAACAGTTGCAAAATTCACCAAAGATAATGAAAAGTGAAGGACCCTATAGAATCTGATAACCACACATGGTCTAGATAATATCCAGAATTCTGTTGAAAGAATGTCAGTCTTATTTTTTTATTTCAAATTTTTCTAAAAGAGCCAAGAAATTTATATGCAGCAAAATTACTAGTTAATGTGATACACAAAGCATCGTAAGGGTTTTACTCGAAGGCAAATATTACAACTACTTTAATTCAATATTAAATACTATGAAATACTATTAAAAATAAAGCAAGTACAACTAGTTCTTCTATAATTCTTGTTTTGAAAACACGATTTGTTCCCATGCAATTGATATGTTATAGAAGAACTTAAGCATAATATGAATTTTGTATTGCCTTAAGCACAATTTCATACCTGAGAAACAATAAATGGATATCAAAGACTGCACTCCGCTGAACTGTGCAGTGTAGAACATAAAACATACACTCCTACACAACTCAAAAGGACAATGAGCCACACTCACCCACATCAGGTGTTTCAACTTTTTATCTTATTTCAGATAATCCTCCTTCCACTACTTAATAATAACTCAAGCTGCAGCCCTTCAAATGGCCACCTTAGCTACTCAGCCCTCTGTAAACTATCCCTTTAATTTTCCCCTCTTTCCTCTTAGCTTATTTGTATTTTTTCCTCCATGATCTTTGTTATTTTTTTCTCATTATCTCCCATTTCTTTCACCTTTCTCTATCTCTTTCTCTTTCTCTCTTTCTCTTTCTTTTCTTCAAACAGAGTCTCACTCTGTCACCCTGGATAGAGTGCAGAGGCATCATAGCACACTGCAACCTCAAACTCATGGGCTCAAGCAATCCTCCCACCTCAGCCTCCCAAGTAGCTGGGACTATAGATATGTAACAGCACATCTGGCTAATTTTTTCTATTTTTAGTAGAGATAGGTGTCTCGCTGTTTTTTATTTTATTTTATTTTATTTTATTTTATTTTATTTTATTTTATTTTATTTTATTTTTTATTGGGGGAAAACTACAAAGCATTTACGGTACAATGTTTACAGTCACAATTTGTAGTGAGCTGATTTCCCAAAATATATTACCACTCAAGTTGACTTATCTTGTTACATTCAAAAACCTACTCTGTCAAAGTAGTCCA
>CAUYRT010100281.1:0-55683 GCA_963574885.1 Lepilemur ruficaudatus | reverse complement strand
GCCTGGCCACTCCTTGCTATCATTCAGGTTAAAAGACACCTACCAAGAGAGTTCTTCTCTGATCTTCTACATACAAAGTAGCCCCTCTGGTATTTTTTTTTTAAATCACATCCCCCCTGTGTCATTTTTCTGCCTGGAATTTATTGCTATCTGATATTCTCTTGTTCATCCTTTCTCCCCTCCAAAGAGAACACTGCATCCACAAGAGCAGAAGTGTGTCCATCTTCTTCCCCCTTACGCACAAAGCCTAGACAGCACGAGGCACACACCGGTCAACACAGATATTTCCCCAAGTGCCAGGCTTGAAGGATATGAGCCAGTCAAGGGGTCAGGCCAGGCCTAAGCAGCTCAGGGAAGCCAGAGAAGGCTGACCAGAAGCAGGCACACAGACCCCAGGGTGAGGGAGGAAGCAGGAGGCAGGCAGAGGGCTACACAGTGGCGGCCAGCAGAGAAGCTGAGAACCCACGGCCACTTTGGCCTGAGCTGGTGGCCTTCCCAGGGCATATCCTGGCCTAATAGAAACCAGCAGGTGAGACACACCAGGGTTAACAAGATGTGGATGGACCACGACAGGGAGCCTCACACTCGCCTCAGATTTCCATCACCGCTCATCAGAGAACAGAAGTGGACAGGCAGTCCTGCTAGATAAGAGGCGATCGCTAGGGATCAGAATTTGGGTCAGGCTGTTAGAGACAGGGATCAATTCTCCTCAGAAACAAGGACAGCATTGACGGGGGTGAGTGGCACCACTCATCACGCAATTCCTGGGACGTCACCCACAGGCATGGCCCTGGCCACACTGGCCTGGGAGATGCCGAACTACGCCGGGATCCGGCTCCACGCGGGCTTGGGAGGCGAGTGCCAATGCACAGAAACGCCCCCCATGCCCCGAGGACGGACGTTCCCACTATTCCACACAGGCTGCCTCGGAGACCATCCAGGTACCACCTTTGAAATAACATGTCCCCAAAGAAGTTCAGAAGTCTCTTTCAAGTCACCACAACGAGGGTGGGTGGGGACGTGGGAAGATACTCTTTGGAAGTTCTTCTATTACTGTTTGAGAACCAAACTAACAGCTGACATCAGGCACCTGACCCGCAGTGCCCACTCAAGCTTCACAGTCCTGCATGAGTGGCACTGACGCCCCACTTTACAAGTAGTTTGTGCCTCCCAAACCCAGGCCATGCAGGCAGTATGTGGCAAAGCCAAACCAGCTGGCTCCAAACCCATGCTCCTAACCACTGCAGACCTCCACCTGCCACTCAGAAGCAGCATTTCCAGGGACCAGAGAAATGCTTCATTTGCATGTGCACCTGAAGATGACATTTTAAGTGAATCTGCAAATGCAAGGATGAAAGAGATTGCGTGTGCACGCACGCGCACACACACACACACACACACACAATCCCCAAAGTAAAAAGACTCACCCAGGGACTATCTAGGTTAGCGTAAACATTTTGGGTGAAGGACCAGACAGGAAATATTTTAGGCTTTGCAGTCTCTATGGCAATTACTCAACTCTGCTGTTTGCTGCAAAACAGCCACAAACAATACATGAACAAATGGTGCAGCTGTGTTCTGATAACATTTACAAAAACGGGTACCAAAGTGAATTTGGCCCACTGGACATAGTTTGCCGACTCTGCCTTAGACCATGGGAGTCCTGGGAAACAGTTCAGTCAATGAGGAACATGATCAGATGAGTGTTTAGAATAACCTATGCTGACTGCTGGACAACAGACTCAGAATGATTTAGATGTTTTGTGAAATAACACTGGTATCATCATGTTTCTCTGTTATTGCATTTGTTATAAGCAAATGGCAGTGGCTGTGTTCCAATAAAACTTTGTTTACACACCCAGGCAGAGGTCTGAATCTGGCCCATAGGCCATAGTTTGCTGAACCCTGCTGCTTTAGGACCTCAGGCCAGAAATTCTAATAAATCAGTAATCATCTAAAATCAGCTACTACAGTTCTTCAAATGCCTGTTATAGACACTGAAGACCCATTTACAGCATACTGAAAGCCTCTGATTATACCAATATGGGGATGAGAAAGGTGATTTCTTTTCCTCCTATTAACTGGATTCATTCAAACCAGACACAAATCCCAGCCATACAAAATCAACTCTTCACTCTTTCAGAGCAGACGTGTAGGCAGTGCACTGCACGTGGGCTGCTTTGTGGCAGGAAAGGAGACTGGAAACCAATGGCAGGTGCATCCTCATCACTGCCCTGTGAGCCAAGCTAAACCACTGAACATCCTGCAGCCTCTGCATCATCATCTGACATCAACTGCAGAGCCGACCGCCTGTCAGTGTGTTGGCTCTCCAACTTTCCAGGACTGGCCCTGGAGTATACCAACTCCCGGTATAATCCTCTTGCTCCGTCCAAGTTGTTGGTATCCAGAACTGGGAGCCAGGGGGAAGGCAAGGCTGTCAAATTTGAAATAACAAAAACCAGTTATCTGCTTGAGAATATCCCTAAGAAGATGGTGCCAGACAGCGCTTGCTGTTTCTACTCCTAGTGCAGTGGTCCTCTAAGGTGGCAGGGAGGGGGGAAATGACTCCCCCACATCTGGAGACATCTTTCATTATTACAACTAGGGAAGTGCCACCAGCATCTAGTGGGTAGAGACCCCAGAGACGCTGCTAAAATCCTACTATGCACAAAAAGCGCCCACAGCAAGGACTGAATTTGGCCCAGCCCAAAATATCAATAGTACCAGGTGAGAAACCCTGTCTTAGCAAGATCTGACCACATGAAGATCCCAAATACTTCAAGCAAATACCCACAGTCCAGTTACATTCCAGAAACTCAGTTTCAAAGACCACTTTGATTGATGTGGTAAGTTGATAAGATAAAAGAGAAAACTAGCAGTGTGAGTCAGACGGGCTGGTGTGACCTGTTTGATTGTTTCTTTGTTGTTATTGAGAAGAACACTATTTTGCTAAGTTTCATCTATAAAAGGAGCAAGTTGGAATAAATAATTTCTATAGTTTCTTTGAGATGCAAAGTCCTATGATTACTAGCATACAAGGTGGTTGAAATTCTAACACACTATTTTGGGGTTTTGGTAACTTTTTAAAAAAATATTTCTGCAAGGCTGAAAAGCTAAGAACAGATCACTGTCCTTTAGATTGTGAAGGAAGCCTTCCCTGAGATTTTTAGCAGTACACAATAAAGACAGCCAAACAACTAGAGAAACTCAAAGTCCAGAAATCTGCCATCTGTGTGGCTTCTTCCTGCTCATGGGAAAGGTTTGAGAGACTGAGACAAACAAGAGGAGAAAACTACTGAGTGATTCACCTTTCCTACCAAAGCTATAACAGGAAATGCATAAAACCAGGAACTTTAAAACAGCCTCTGTGTTACCTGTCACATCATACACATTGGTAACATCAATGGAGACAATTGGCTTTATTTTTTTTTCTGATAGTTTACATATACTGCTCTGGAAATGTTACAGAAGATGTTAGTTAATGACTAACTTTAAAATGCACCCTCCAGGCCAGGCACGGTGGCTCACACCTGTAATCCTAGCACTTTGGGTGGCTGAGGAGGGAGGATCACTTGAGGCTAGGAGTTCAAGAGCAGCCTGAGCAACAAAGCAAGACCCCATCTCTACAAAAAGATAGAAAAATTAGCTGGGCCTGGTGGCACACATCACAGCTACTTGGGAGGCTGAGGCAGGAGGATTCCTTGAGTGCAGGAGTTTGAGGTTGTAGTGAGCTATGATGACACCACTGCACTCTAGCCTGGGCAACAAAGTGAGACCCTGTCTCCAAAAACAAAACAAACAAACAAAAAAACACTCTCTGAAAAAACTACCTAGTTGTTTTTCAGTGAGGGCTCTCAAAATGGAGTCTCATTTTTTAAATCCATCAGATCAAAAAAGTTGCATTTTATTTAGACATATTCAAACCTAATACATAGATAATTTGAAACTTCAAATAGATTAAAAGCAGATGTGTGTGATCATGCAAATATTAAGCACTGAAAAAGAATTTCCACATTGTTCTTCAGAAGTAACCATCTTCTCCTTATAAACATATACATATATACATAATAAATATATTTACTTTATATACAGAATTTTGAAAACCAAGTTTTTGGGATCCTTTCAAAAGAAAGGATATATATATAATAGAATTTGACTTCTTGCATTTGAATTCAACCCATGCTGACCTGAACCTGTTGCCGTACATTTTCAGGAATCATTATTTGAATGCTACATCCTTCAGGGCACATTCCTTGATTGGAACACCAACCTTTCTCTACCTCACCAACCATTTTCAACCCCATTCTTGTATCTCATTTACATTATTTGTCCCAAACACTGAGACCCCTGAAGCCTCAATTCAAACTAGATTTGTCACTGACCAATAACAAGTCATCTTCTACCGAGCAAGTCTGCTATGAATACTCAGTGGCCACAGGAAAGCTGAGATGTAGAGTCTCCAAAACATAGCATGATGCCATTTGCATATTTCATTTGCAATTTTGTAAGTATTTGTGTATATACATTGTGTGTATATAAAACATCAAAGATATACACTGAAATGTTAATTATGGTTACTGCCTATAGTAGACTTATGTGTGATTTCATTTTGCTCATCTATGTCTTCCAACTTTTTCTATATTAAGCATAACTTTTGCTAAAAGAAAAATAAGTTATATTCCATATGTGTATCTTTTTAATCTATATAACTTCAGAAAGAATTTAAGGCACCTAAGAAAAAAAGCAACAAGTACCAAGATTTTTTCCAAAGTGAGTGCAATTAAAGATAACAGCAAAATACAAGAGCAGTACAACCTGAAGAAGCCAAAGGTTACCACTCTTAGCCTGCACATAAGTGCCGACGTCCTGTATATTGGCAGAAGGGAGGATACGTTTGGCTCTAAATTTATTGGCTTCCACAGAACATTCCTCCCCACTCTCTAAGGAGTCTCACCTCACCCCCACCAGTCTTAATTAAGTTTTGTTTAGGGAAGGACAGTAAGAATGTTTGACACGCCCTGAACACACTCCCACAGGAGACCACACAGTCCCAGACACGGCCGAGGGCGTGGGAGCTAGAGCAAATACAGCCAGGAGAGCGCTAACCGCACTGACCATTGCTCCTAGGGGAAAGAGTCCATGTGCAAAACTGCTCAGAATCCTGAGAAAGGTATTGCCTTCAACTTTCTAAAAGTGCCCCTCTGTGTGTAATTCACCGCCCATGCAGCCAGGGGTGAGGGACATTCAATCCATGACAAAACCAAGTTCTGGGAGCCTCGGGGCTCCTTGTGCAGAGGCCCCGGCAGCACCGCGCTTACCGTAAGCTGTCATGACGCCAGCGTATGGTCCGTCCACCACGTTCCTGTTTTCTTCTGCCAGAGCCTTGATGTACCTTTTGCTGAGGTCCAGGATCTGCTCGCGCAGCATGGAGCTGCTTTCAGGCTGAGTTCGCTGCTGGATGGTAAAATGCAGGAGCATCATACCCCAGATGAAGCCGAAAGTCACCAGAAAAAAGCCCAGCTTCTGCGAGGACAACTTCCACGGAGTAAACAGAGCCATCGCTCTCCGGCAACTTCACCTGCCCTGGGCTCTTAACGCGTAGAACGTAGACACGACCTCATGGTGCAGGCTGCGTGCGTGAGTCCGTGGGCCTCATTCCGGCTCCTGTGTCAGCCAGTTTCCTTTCCTCACTTCCATCCTGCTGTGAAGAAGGGGGAAAGTTAGCAAAGGAGTCACGGCAAACCACAGCACAATAAACCAGAAGCCATGTTTTCACTTGCAAAGCTCTAAATAAAATGTCAACTCTTTTTAATTTGTTGGTTTGATATCTTAGGATTCCTGGATCTGTAAGCCCAGGGGAAATCTGGCTCGGTGACAAGCAGCTGAGCAAATACAGAGAAAGAAGCGTGTACCTGTGTGTAGAGGTGTAGCGGGGCTGTCCAGTCCCGACTGAGGTCAAAACAGGAAGCTTGTTTTGCAAGGTGGGGAGCAGACAGATATTTTGCTGAATGTCAGCAAAAACCCAAGAGGAGGGTGGAGTCCTATCACCATCAGGCACTTTTGTACATCTGTAACTTGAGCTTACAAAGTCATTATGTGCTTCTGGCAAGGATTAAGGGCATGCAGCTGGCAAGGTGGGCAGGAAAGTGGATGCTCCCTCAGGGGTAATTAGACAGGGAAGGGGAAGAGCACCCCATCTTATTTAAGCATGGCTGGCTTTCATTATCAGTGTTAGGGACAAGATGACTCTCTTGGGGCCACCAGGTAGCCTCTCCCCGTGCACCAGCACAGAGAGGACATGCCAGAGGTACAGCCAGTGGTCCTGCTGTTCCAGCTGCAGAATCGAAAGCTCCACCTCCCTGCTCAGCTGCATGCTGTAGCCCAGGAACCTTGGGGCACCCAGCAGGCAGCTCTTCTGTGGTTCTCACTTTCACTCCTGCCATCAGGTAAAATCAGACTGCAAAAGGAAGGCAGCGTAGTTTCAATTCTAATACGGCCAGATCCTATCTGATACCAGCACAGATCAGGCCACCCTTCCCAATCAGGGCTTCCCAACAACGGGGGCCTGAGCATGGATTGCAAATGGTTACCAGTATGCCCAGATTTCAACCCCTTCAGCCAGGGAGCTGGGCCCAGCAACCAGCCAGGCTTACAAACAGCACCGTTTCTAAGTGCCACTCAGGGGACAGGCTGAGCAACGACCCCTTACAAGGGACTAATGCAAGATGTATTTCAGGGTGTACATACGTTTCAGTTCAAAGGCTTCTTCTCTGCAAGAAGCCCAAGAGGAAACGGTAGCAGGACCTTGGAACAACTGGCTTTCAGAGTGTACAGTATCTCAGATCTCTGTTGATCTGCCTCACTGTTTCACTTTGCCGGTCAATGGAGCAATTAGTAGTTGGTTGTACAACTGATAGTAAATGATAAATAAATTATAGCTATGTCCCAGGCATTGCAATAAATCCTTTTTTATACCTTAGCTCCCTAATCCTTATAAAAGCCCTGTATGGTAAGAAGTATTAATATGATTGTCTTTGTCTTATAAAAAACAAATGAGAGAAAATAAAGGCACAGGAAGATTAACTTAGCAAACGCCAGCCATGTGGCAGAGGAGGGATCATCAGTAAACTACGACCCATGTCCTCTGGCCATTCCTGGCCCCCTCAACCCAGGGCCTGTTTGTATATGGTCAAGAATGATTTGCATATGCTTAAAGGGTTATGAAGAGCAACAAGGAAAAATATGACATACCACGTAGCTCAAAATGCCTAAGACATTTACTATCTGGCCCTTAACAGAAAAGGTTTGCCAACCTCTGAATACCAGGCCAGTGTGGTAAACTCAGGGACAGCAGCTTCGCCAGTGAGAAATGCAAATTCTCAGGTCCCGCCCCACAGCTATAGAAGCAGCAGCTCTGGGGCTTGAGGCCCACAGTCTGTGCTTTAACAAGCCCCCCAGACGACTGTGTGCATGGTTAAGTTTTAGAGCCTCTGACCCAGACAGACCGACAGACATTCCATCACTACACCACACCACCGTCGTGCCAGTACGATGGGGCTCAAACTCCATCGCACACTGCTTTATACATTCCTCTGCCCCGTCACACCCTACGCGCCTGCTGGTCTGCTCATCACCACAGACTCCGCACATCCTTCTTCAGGCATCTCCTCCCACCTGGCCCTCTCTCTTTTCCGTATTAGGCCAACAATCCAAACCCAGACTGCTTCCCCGGCCCTAGTCCCACCTGCTTCAGAACACTGTCCCCACGGCTCCAGCTCACAACGCTCCCTTCCCAGTCTGAAGTCTGACAGTGGAATACTATTCAGCCATGAAAAAGAGACCCTGCCATTCACAGCGACGTGGATGAACCTGGAGGACACGATGGTAAATGAAACGAACCAGGCACAGAAAGACACATCCTGCATGATCCCACTCATGTGTGGGAGCTAAAAAGTTAGTCTCATAGAAGTAGAGAATAGAATAGTGGTTATCAGGGGATAGGGAGAGCTTGGTCAATGGGTACAAAGCTGCAGTTAGATAAAAGAAATAAGTGCTAGTGTTCTGTTGCATCATAGCATGACTAGAGTTAGTATATTTCAAAACAGCTAGAAGATAGGATTTTGAATGTTCTCATCACAAAGAAATGAGAATTGTTTAAGGTGATAGATATGCTAAGTACCCTTAATAGATCATTACACAACATATACATGTATCAAAACATCACATCACATAAATATGCATGATTATTCTGTCAATCATAAATTTAAGAAAATATTTTAAAGGGGGGAACAATAAATAAAGTATCATGGGTTATCATGGAGTATCATGGGTTTAAAAGAACAAAAAGCTCATCTGTCTACCTTAGATTGTTCCCCACTTTCTATGTGGGACCCCATTACATCCTTTAAGAGACACCCCCTGCCACCGAAACACACACCTGCCTTCTCAAAGAGATACACTCACCACAGGGGCACAGTGGAGTATCTGCTGACCGGGAGAATTGGTCATCCAGGCACCACACACATCACTTGGCCCTTCTAAATGCAGTCCAGCTGAACAGCACCTTCCGCAAGTACATACTGAGCACCTGCTGTCTTCAGGTTCAGGAACCGAACAGCGAGCAAGATGGAGTTCCCACCCCGAGGGGCCATCCCACTAACTAGGTGCTGTCCCCGATTCCTCAGGAAGTGGCTGCACTTCCTTTTTGACAAACCAGACTCATCAGTTCATCCACCCCAGGCTGAAGGGACTTTCCCAAGAGCAAGCAAATGAGGTGCTATACCAAGAAAGACAGTCTTCTGCTGACTTGCCTTGACCATTTCAGAAAAAAACACCCATCGCTGGGGCACGAATTACCTGTCCACTTTCAGACAGGAAGCCCCACTCCACTTCCTCAACCAGCCCCACAGAAGAGGCTGCTCAAAGGTGCAGAGGTTAAGCAAAAGAAAGTCCTAGGACCAGGAACTGAACAAGGGCCTCATCAGGAAGTGGAAGGCTTTTCCACCTTTGCCTGGGGCAGGGTCGGAACCACCTAGATGGTGCATTCCAGGGGCAAGAAGATGGCCAAGAACCACATACTGCGTGAAATTATTCCAACTCAAAGACAACCAAATTCGGAGTAAAATTTCTAGTTATAAGGAGTTCAAGTACAGTTCTGACTACTGAGGGCCTAGATTTTAAATGACTACAGAACTGTCAGGAACGTTCTTTTCTCTAGTGGAATCTAGAGTTTGAAATAACAGAAACCACATCAGCAGACACAAAGCACAGGTAGAGAATGACATTGGAATTCATCTCTATGATGCCTGTTAAGAAGACAGACTTTAAGACTTTTCAAAATCATTATTCAGGAGCCACCCCTATCTCCCATAGTAATAGGAGGATAACGAGGAGGAAACAGCACACCCATCCTCACAAAGAGTCTTGATGCCATAAAAGGACAATGATGATCATCAGTAATGGACAGAAAATTAATGGAGAGGCCCCAGACCAACAGTGATCAAAAAGATATTGCTCAAGTGAACAATCTGCGTGCCTCCAGATGCCCTAACAGCTGGGCCCTCTAGCTAAGCGCAAAAGGGTACTATAAAGTGGATCTCAGAAGACCTTGTTGCCAACCAGAGTAATGACTGCCCAGGGCCACGGCTTCATCAGTTCACCTCGGGAAAGTAGTTTGCACCAAGTCTGGTTGCTGCATTAACCACCCTGATATACATCCCTTCTATCCATCCACTTCCTAAAAGAGTAGCATTCACATTCTTCCTTCCCATTCACTCACTCAACAGTATAAAATCTGGCTTCCACCTTGCCAAAAGTGGTCAAGGATCTTTGGCAAGGAAACGCATCAGTTCTCAAAAAAAAACCATGAAAGCATGCTCAACATCATTAGTCCTTATCAGAAATGCAAATCAACACCACAATGAGATACCAACCTTCATACCCATTAGGATGGCTATAACTCTAAAATACAAATGGGAACAAATGGTTGGTGAGGATGCAGAGAAGTTGGAACCCTCATACACTGTTGGTGGGAATGTAAAATGGTACAGCCAGTGTGGAAAACAGGCTGACAGTTCCCCAAATAGGTAAACATGGAGTTACCATATGGCACAATTATGCTCCCAGGAATTCTCCCAAGAGAAGTGAAGCATGTGTCCAAACAAAAACTTGTACACAAAATGTTCACAGCAGCATTATTCATAATAGACAACAAGCAAAACCACCCAAATGTCTATCAACTGAGAAATGGATAAACAAAACTGGTATATGTATGCAATGAAATACTATTTTATGATAAAAAGGAATGAAGAACTGTTATGCTATAGCACAGATGACCCTTGAAAACATTAGGCTAAGTGAAAAGGATAGGCACAGAAGACCACATATTGTGCAATTCCATTTATATGCAATGTCTAGAACAGGGAAATCCATAAAGGCAAAAAATACATTAGTAGTCACTTAGGGCAGGGGAGGTGGAGTGTGGGGGAATTGGGAGGGGGTAGCTAAGGCACACAGGGTTTCCTTTAGAGGTAACAAAAATGTTTTAAAAATTGATTGTGGTGATACATAATTCTGTGGATATACTAAAAGCCATGGAGTTGTCCACTTTGAATGGAAGAATGGTAGGATATGTAAACCATATCTCAATAAAGCTGTTTTTTCCGCCTCTAAAGCTGGGGGGAGGAGGAATAGCTCTGCTTGGAGCAGGGCATGAGCCCCACCCACGGCCCCCTGCAGCCTTTTCCCTCCTCCCCACTACACAGCCAAGACCAGGCTGTGCCACACTAAGGGCTGGCCTGGGACCTGGCAACAGAAGAAAATGCCAGTAATCTGCCTCCAGGTCACCAGACATGGCTGCTCTTACAACCTCCAGATCATCCTCACAGGCCTCCCTGGAGATGGCTCCTGGCCCACCTTGTCTGGAAGAGGCTGATTTCTCCAGGTGACCATCCATTGTCTTAGAGGCCCCATTTCTTACACCAGGACCTACCTCCTCAGAAGATGAATGAAAATAGAAATGCCTATCCCTTCAGAAGTGACACCAGCCTCAAGGTACAGAGATCTGGTCTTTTCCACCAGCCCCACAGGATGATGGCATCACAGCCTGCTGATGCCATTCATATGGGAGGGCGCTGCTCTAACTCAGTTCACAGACTGAGTCATCTTCTGTCCTCACCATGCACCACCTAACTACTACATATCCCTCTGTAAATGGAGGATATTGGGCCCACCTCTAGCTGCATCCTGTGCATTCACGAATCCTAAGTCTCCCATGTTTAGCCAGTTTACTTTAGGAAATCCCATCCTTATCTCCAGCCTCACAACTCAACGCTGACTCCTGCATAAAACCTCCCATTCCCCGGACTGAGGAGAGCACCCCCTGCTCAGAGTGCTTGCAGCAGTCTGTGCTCCTTCTGAAGAGCTTCTCACCTCCTCTCTATAGGATGAACCTGTTTCATCTCTCCTATGGAGTCCCCAAAGACAAGAAATGCTGGCAATGACCATGCCTTGAAGAGTGGGCAGTCACTGAAGTCTTTGCTAGATGAAAGGACAGGATGGTGTAGATGAGATGAAGAAACACAGATGAGCTGCAACCTGGAAGACCTTCTTCTGGAGCGAGGCACAGAAGTTGGGTGTCCTAAGACTACATTTGCACCTTACCCGGTGGAAGTTTTTACACCAAGATCTTGTCCCACAGCAGTGAAAAATCATTGTGCCTTTGCATAGATGGGGTTAAACTAAAGTGGTATGAAGGCAGAGAGGTATTAACAGAGAAGAAAATGGAAAAAAAAAAAGCTCCAGAAAAGAATTCTAGAAGGGGCTGGGCGGTGAGACTATGGGAACAAAAAGATGTCAAAGACAAGGGAGTGGGGGGAAAAGGCAGGGGGACCCTCCCTCAGAAGCCACTTGTTTCATCACTGTATGCTGAGATGTTCATAGCAAAGGACGCCAGAAAGGGTGATGGGGGGAACTGAAAGAACCCCGCGTCAAACACCGGAAATCTTTGATCTGCAGCTTGTTCTACCGGTTGGCATTGTGTGATCCTAGACAAGTCTATCTTAGTTTCTGCACGTATAAAATGCTATGTGCACATAAGCAAATAACATTCATTAGGGATTCGGCCATTGGTGGTGGGAGAAGGGGATGGGCATTCACACCTAATGGGTGCAGTGCACACTGGGGGATGGGCACGCTGTAGCTTTGACTCAGGCGTGCAAAGGCAATTTATGTGACCAAAGCATTTGCACCCCCATAATATTCTGAGATAATATATAAAAATTTTTAAAAGAATTAGAAAAAAATGCAGAAAGTTCTATAACCACAGAACACTGTTAGAGTTGGATGAATAGAGGTGAGCAAGCCAAGTTACTGGTTCGCAAACTGTGTTCCACTGGTTCTCAAACTGTGTTCCAAAACTCTTCCAAGGGTTCCCAGAGATATTCCAGAGGTTCCACAAATATTTCACGTGAATTTTGTCTTTCTTTGTTTAAAATGTTCTTTTTAAAAAATTTAACAAAAATTTTTACATGCCAAATCCTAGGACAATGGAAACAATCAAACATATCAACTTATACTGTAGAGACTCAGAGCAAACTGCCCTGGCTACCTCTGTACACGGAGTCAGAACTTGGAATTTCTATGTTATTGGTCAGGAAGTTAATGCTTGGCAGTGGTCTTGTTTACTCATTTATTTAAATTCATGCCCATATATCTATTTATATAAAATTGTCCACAAAGAACACTACCTTAATTAAGTGCTAGGTGAGGTTTGGTCACACATTTTAAGCTTCAGAGGCTTTCTGCCTACTGCCATGTTGTGATAATCATCTTCAGACATTAATGATTCGACTTTGAAATAATTTCCACTACTTTTCATTCCAGCCTGTCTCAATTTACATTAAGAGCAACTTACAGTGCTTGGCCAGCTTTTTAAAAATAGTGGACGTTCCCATTCATAATCAGGTGAATCTGGGCTTCCACTTCTCTGAACCAAAACGTGATGCAGAAATCACCAGGGTGCTAACCTCACAACGACTGGACACCTTCTTACCTTCCCAAACTGCTGATTCTGTGCAGAGCAGCTCAACTTTAGAAGAAAATAGGATAAATTAAAATGTATAGAATATCTTTACACAGACTGGACAACTATAATCAATTTTGCTTAGGAAAATAATAATCAAGTGCAAACCCTCAATTTACAGAGGAAGACACTGAAGCCCAGAAAAACCATACATCTTCCAATGAAAGTCAAAATCAAGCCAGCACCCAAGTCCTGTCTCCTGATCCTGCATGGTCTCCACCAAACCAAGCTGAGCCAGCCGCCTGCAGAAAATCAGAAAGGAAGAGGCCTACCTATGAAGATACGAAACACAAACCAGAAACCACCGACCTGTGATGTTAAAAACCTATGAGTCTAATGCAATGTTCCAACCTTGAGGGGTTGGGAGAATCAACAGATAGGGAGAAAAAGGTTATTTACAGAGTTTTTGGTATAAGGAAGACGGAATGGGGCAGAGGGGATTCTTCCTTTGAATATGGTGTTCAAAGGGGCAGCAGAGAAGGACGGAAAGACAAGGAAAGCGTTTTTTTCCTCCTCAGATAAGTCCAAGTTCCTGGGAAGCAGCTTTGAGGTGGTTCCCTCCCCTGGATGGCCCAGTGCCTCCAACCTGAACTCAATCATAGGGCCCACTCGGCAGCTGCCCGGATCTCAGGTGTGAGTCCCTGACAGCTGTGACAGCCGCTGCACTCTTCCAGCTGCAGGGTGCAGGGCAGAGCAGGAGCAAACGGTGCTGCTACCCAGGAAGAGCTACAAACAGAGACCCCATTTTCACTTTCATGACCTTCGTTCCTCTTCTTTATAAACAGGAAAAACACATTCTAAACAAATACAGTCTGCTCCCGTTAGAACTGGCTAAACTAGTTTTATTTTGAGTCACTAACTGAAAGACACCAGCTAAACCAGCACATTTCGTATTCCAGGGAGGCTTTTCTAACGTCTGGGTTTATAAACAGCCCATCCCTCCCCTTTGCCGTTTGAAGCGGTCAAAGCAGTACAGTCCTGTGCCCAGAGTTTTCATTCATCGTGGACATTTCCATTCTTTCTGTGGGCAGGGAAAGGAAAACCTCCAACTCCACCCACCTGAAGCGGATATTTGCCTTGCAAGTGACACTGTTCACTGACACTCAGAGGTCTATATCTGGCATCAACAGCAAAGTAAGTTTCCAGACACTGTGACAGGGCTGGGGAACCTGGATCCAGAACACGCACTCCTCCCTGCCCTCCCGTTCCAGTCTTCCACCCCCCATCCAGCCGTCCTCCTCCCTTCACGTGTCTCCGTCTCCACTAGAGGGCGCAGAGGGGCAGGGAAAACAGTCCGAAAGGAACATTGGATGGTTTTATTCTGACTTAGCCTCTTTGGATGTGCACGTTACTGGCAGGTGCACAAAGGACAAACAGGACAAGAGTGAGAAGGAATCTGTGGCTGCTGGAGCAGACAGAATCTTCACGTGTGCCATGAGTTTCATCCACCAAGCCCATAGGTTATTCACAGCTGGCAGAATTTCCCATCAACCAAAAAGGAAACCACAGCAACCCCAAAGAATTCTGAAAATACCTACTAAACCAAGACAAAAAGCACAGGTCCCTGAAAAATGAAATAAATCCCTTTAATCCAGTGTTTCTCCATCTTTGCGCAATTGACATACGAACCTGAATAATTCTTGGTTGCCAGGAACTGTCAGAAGTTTAGCGGCACTGCTGGCCGCTAGCCACTAGATGCCATTAGAGCCCTCCACTAACCCTCCACAACTGTGGTGTTGTGACAATCAGAAATGTCCCCCAACACTGCCAAATGCTCCCTGAGGACAGAAACGCCCTGGTCAAGAGGCACTGCCCTAACTGATCAGCTGGACCTAATCCACCTGCAGGAAGGCACTCAGAGGAGGTCTGACCAGACGGCTAGATCGCAGAGTGAGACAGAAGCAGACCAAAGTGAACTTGAGAGTCCATCACCAGCCTGGAAGATCGGCAGGCTTGGCTTGTGCTGAGGCTATGGAAGCCACAGAAAGAAGAGAGGGGCCGGTTCCTGACGCTGTCCAAACCTGACTGATAAATGAGTCTCATCTTCCTCCACCTCCGTCAGTGCCACCACTGTCTTGGCACCAGCCAAGGAACTCATTCCTAGGCTGGCTGTGCCTCCATCTACTAATATACGGCACAGGTGCTCTGCTTCACAAAGCTCCTAGTCTGTAAATCACCAGGCACAGGAAGGCGGCTTTGAGAAGACCAAATCTGGAGGATGCTTCATCAGTCTCAATAAATAAATAAATAAACAGAGCTGGGATTGTCATCTGGCCTCTGCCCCAGGAAGCCATGAACAGGCTTTGATGATGGGTCGATAATGACCCTCTAAAAAGAAAGAAAGAATCGTCTGTGAAAAGATCACACAGCTCGTCTATTTGTCAGGTAGGTCTCCCTCAACATTGAAGGAAAATACTCAAAAGATTCGCTTCGGTGCACAGCCAAAGGGCA
Source organism: Lepilemur ruficaudatus (assembly GCA_963574885.1). Taxonomy (NCBI): domain Eukaryota; kingdom Metazoa; phylum Chordata; class Mammalia; order Primates; family Lepilemuridae; genus Lepilemur; species Lepilemur ruficaudatus. The sequence goes on along the minus strand of CAUYRT010100281.1, from coordinate 40,151 downwards.
GTAAAGCCACAAAGAAATTTTATGATGAACATAGAACGCACCTTTTCTCTGAAGTTCAGACTTCTGGCAACTCTCTACATCTAAAAATCATCCATGAGCGAATCTGGTAATAAAGAAAATCACGGTCCAAGAATCTCCAAAATGTTTTCCAGAATGTGCTAATGCCTTTAAGATAAAGCTCATCATTGGACAACTGCTCCCTAAACCCTACAGCCCAATCACCCCTACCCCGAGGACCCTTGTCCTTCACCTAGGGGAGAGCATAGGCTAGGTGCTGGTCTACCAGGAGTGTTCTAGCTGCTCTATCTGCAGAAATGGGACAGCCCTCCCAAAACGTGATATGATAAAGGCCACCTGGTTAAAAAATGTAACAAATTAGCTAATACGTGAGGAGATACATGAGTGTGTGCACACAGGTGCATAATCTCAAGTGACCACTCAGGCTTATGGAATTTAAACTTATAATGAATTTGTCATTTCTAAAATAAGGCTACAGTAAATCTACTGGAACACGTGGCCCCAAGCTTTAGCCAAGGCAGGGTCATAAATACCCCAAATCTGAATTTTCTTAGGGAAGAACTCAGGCCAGATGCTGGTTGATATAAGTTCACTTGTTTCTCAATGCATAAAGCCACAGTCAGCTCTCCAAATACTGCAAATGTCTTGGGTCAGCCTGGCTGGCATCTGGTCACAAACCCTCAGATTGCACAACTGACAAATTAGCTCAAGCTAAAATGGAGCACCCCAGGAGAGTTTCCTGTTCTCAGAGTTAAGGACTCATTAAACCAGGGCCTGTCAACCTCGATGCACTTAAGAATCACCTGGGCTGCCTTTTTTTTTTTTTTTTTTTAAATAGAGATGCCCAGCTCTCACACCCAAACACACTGACTTCACCTGAGTGTGCCCCAAGCAAAGGTATTATTTTTAAGCTATGTGATTTTAATACACAGCCAGGCATGACATTTATTAAAAAACATTCCTTTTACGAACTCTGTGGGTCCTATCTAGTGGGACACAAAATGTTATCTATTTCCCTATTTCAAGAGATAAGCTCTCTGTTCCCTACAAATGTAGATCTGCTGGCTTACTAGATAATGTATCTGTAAGGTAGGCTGGTTTTCTCCTTAAAGAATCACAAGCTGGTCTTCTCAGGCCAATGCCATGCTCAAGCAGCCAGACTTCCAGTTGGTCTACCCTGGAACCTTGTCAGATCATCCCACACACACTGGGGAAGAATTCGCAGAGAATAACACTGGACGCACATGGCTTTTGTTAACCTCTCCTGTGCACTTGGCTCCAAAGATGAGACATGATCTCAACTCCTACCAAGGTTTCTAGCAACCTGCACCTCTATAACCTTGCTACTCAAACTCCGGTATGCGGACCCACAGCACTGAAGTAATCTGACAGATTGTTAGAAATGCAAATCTCAGGCCCAACCCCAGACCAACTGAATCAACTGGTGTTTATAACAAGATCATAAGGTGAACTGTTTGCATCTTAAAGCTTAAGAAGCACTGATTTTTATCTTATCCAGAATAGTAAGAACACGGGTAGATCAGATCCTAATTTCCAGTGAGGGATGACAGAATATGGCACAATTCTTTTCACAACATGCACAGAACTTAATGATTTGGCATCACTTTTGAATAAGTTGGATGTATGTCCTCCTGACACACATCCAGCTGAGATGAGAATTATACATGAGATGGCATGGTTTTATCACTGCTAACTAGGAGTGCCTACAGGACAAAGGATTCTGCTTTACAGTTGATGACCAAAGGAAACGATTTTGATCCATTAAGATAAATCAAGGACACAGCTTGGATACATGTCCTCCACTATTTAACTCTGTTATAGAATACAACTTTCATATAGCAAAGCACCTTATGCAGCCACCCCATATACACTTTGCACAGCTCAAAGTTAGACATCATAGGGGTCTGAGATTTTGTTTTATAATTGCCCAAGTGCTTGTTGTAGGACATGTGCTTACCAAGCAAAGTTCTTTCCCAGCTGACTTCAAAGTTTAACAGCCTTCAACTGAGGTTAATTAAGTATGTTCATTAGGTGCCTTAGTTTTGCATAAGTGGATGTCAATCAATAGTTAAGGTTTCTGGAAATGTTTCTAACTCTGATATTTTCCAGGGCATATAACAGTGACTTCGTGGCCACTGAAAGCCTTTCAAAGTCTGGCTGAACTAACTATATTTGAAGGATGACTTAAGGGATACGCACAATCCATCCGTTGTTCTAGATTAGCCTTGACCAACCTTTTATAACCAGAGCGCCTTTAACAGTAATCTGTCACTCACACACACACACCCCCCACACACACCGGAAATTTTTAATCATTTCTACATTTTTACATACATACAACAAATATAGAGTATTAAAAGCAAAACCATAATTTATTTTTGAAACAAGATATTGAAGTTTATGAAATTCATTCATTTTGATACCATCTTTGCTAATGTTCCAAATGATCAATGACAATTTTTTGCCCATCTAACCTCACACACAGCATTTAACTACGTCAGAAAAAAGTATAATTTGTCAATAAAATCCATTGCAAATTTACATTATTATTAGCATACGTTTGGTATGGGGACCAAATGTATATTCAACACCGGATAGCAATTGAATTATCAGCCCCGGCATCAAAACTAGACAAGAAACTGCCCAGTGTTTGGATTTCTTGCATCTGGATTTCAAAACAAATCAAATGGTTTATAAAGGGAGGACTCCTTACTTCCTCTGGACATGTTTTCATGCAGAGCATGTGCTCCATTTCCCAGGAAGAAACCAGGCAAGAATTATGTAGGCTTCTTCTTTGGAGCACTCACAGTTCTTCCAGGGGAGGAATAACAGTATCTCAGCTTGAAGGGACTGCTGGATACACTTTCAGTTCCTGTTCCCAAGGGTTAAATGGGCAAGGCATTCAAGCCCACCCACAGGCAGCCACGGATGGGTGTGAAGATTCCACTTAGGGTGGGATCAAGATGTCTTGTGCCCAAAACATCTTCCAACTCTGCTTTACACTGATAAAACTGGCATTTTAATTTAGTCTAGCTTCTTCAATTCCCTCTAGTTCAGAACCAGAAGGGAAGAAGGGAGTGATTAATGGACATCTCCAAACCCCCATGAGTTTATTTTTATATTTCTTCAGTTTTGTTTCTAAATATCAGGCTAAGACAGGTGGTTTTCGGCAGTTATTTGAAAGCATTTCTCCACAAATAACGTGTTGCAGGTGTATAAATCTTTAGTCCTAATAAAAGAAAAAAATGACTGTAACAGTCATAATATTTTCTCTTTCTAAATATTGATTTCTAAAAATACTATAAGATATGCCAAAAGAATTTTGATCAGATGAATGCAACTTTTGACTAGAGGGAAGATAATAAGCAGGAAAATCTGCAGAATTATTATATAATCCTTAATCATTTATACTTTGATCTAAGTCTTCCTAATGTATCCTGTCTTTAACCAACACTCCAGGAACATTTTTTTAAATCATAATGTAACATATAATGGTCAAAAACCTCATGGGTTGCCAGACAGAACACTCTTCGACTGCCACTACCCAGAAGATGCAAGCTCTTGATAAACACTGGCAACCTCTCACACTCTTCCACCTTAAAGGGATATCGGCAATCACATATGTAAATACATATTTTATGACCTTTGAAGAATAGAAGTGGTAAAAGAGTTTCATGCATCACTTTCATGCAGAATGAAAGCTCAGGGCACCCTCAAAAATCCCTGGGGTGACAACCATCGGATGGGAATTGCTGCTCTAGGTATTCCAAATTCCTGCATTTGTCCTGATCATGGACCACCTGGCTTGGAAGAAATCATCAAAGCAATGTATATTTGACCTAAAATAAAAAGCAGCCAAAAAAAAAAAAAAAAAAGCCAGGTGAATGAAACATACCATTGGGCTTACTGTAAATGTGCCAAGGGCTTTTCTCATTACACCTCACGTACACAGGAACATTTAGAGGAGAAAGTTCCTTCATCTCAGTATCAAGAATATTCATTCTAGGCATTGGAACAACTGGTTGGATTTTACTAGATTGACACAATAAAACATAACAGTGTTTCCCCCTTCAAGAGAGCTATAGGAAAAGCTCACCATCCATTTCCAGGAAGTACACTGGACTCTGCTACATGTATTTTTATTGCTTTATGTTTTATTCCTTTTTGGAACGTTATCATGATAAGTAAACAATTTCACAAAAGAACAAGACAGCTGTGGTAGGCAGAATAACGGCTCCCCAAATCCATCCATGCCCTCATCCCCAGAACCTGTCATATTACACAACAAAGGGGAATAAAAGTATCAGATGGAATTAAGGTTTCTAATCAGTTGACCGTATGAGAGGAAGATGATCCCGGGCTACCCCGGTGGGCTCAGTATCATCACAAGGTCCTTAAAAGTAGAAGAGGGAGACAGGGTAGGCCAGAAGAACACTACAGTTTCTTCTCAAGACCTCTCTGACTACTAAGTGATTTGCATAAATCAAGGACATTAATTTAAGAAGTCTGGTTATTTGGTTTCTCCTGTAATCTTTGGTTCTACTCTAGCAGTAAACAGATTAGGAATTTTAGAAGGGGGAGAGGTCCCTAATAAAGGTGACAGTGCCAAAAAGTAACTGCTAATACTGAGGAGAAAGCCCAAGATAAATGGAGCAGAAAAGGACAATGGGTTAGGGCCACTTAGCCTCAGGGCAACAGCCTCCTGTCTCAGGACTGCCGGGGAGGCATCGCACACCACGCCTCCCTCCACCTCAGCAAGATTTGTAAAGGAGACGTAATACAGACTTGTGGGAGGGTCCCTGAAAATTCACACAGCTGAATTTCTGACAATGACAAATGAGACATAGGAGGTGTGGGGAAAGCACAAATTGGGTCAAATGCCACATGTCACTTACTAATCACACTGCCTCTCCCCTGATCCCAAGTTTCCACCAAACTCTATCCTCTATGAAGGTAGGATTAACTTAATTATCACCATTTACAAAGCTAACAGTTATGAACAACAATCTTGAATAGATATCCTCTCTTGTACTGTTCACTGTAAGCCTATGAGGTAGGTGCTGACCGTCTCCATTTAGATCGGGGGAAACTGAGGCACGAAGAGCTACCAAACAACCTGTTCAAGGTCACACAGCTACCAGGTGAGCAAGCTGCTACTCTGGGCATGCAGCTCCTTCACCAGTGCTCTCCAATCGATGCCTTGGCACCTCTCAGAGCTGCACAACTGGGTCTTCAAACTTAGGAAATGAATAAATGGAGCAGATCTGAGAAAAATAAAGGATTAAATCCCTTTATGTGGCATATAATAATAAGCACTTAATGAATATACATTGATTTCCTTTGAGTGACAGGCTTTTCCTTCCATTTCATCAAGGAGACCCTGCAAGCCAACTGTTCGCAAATGAAGAGCCAGTAGGTATATGAATTCCAACCTGGGGAATGTTTCAAAGAGCACAGTCCTGAGCAGTCTCTCCTCTGTCCTCTTCCCCAAATTCTGTTTTTATTACTGTGGGTCGGGCTTCTGTCTGCAGATTAAGAAAGAAAACTTCCCAGGTGACCCTGCAAACACTCACTGTATTCTTCCCCTAACCCAGCCAGCCAAGAGCATCACTGCTTGGAGGTATCTTTAGAATCCAGAAGGGTCGAGTGTGGAGTCTCATAGTAGGGACTTAATTTCAAAGACTTCAGGAGGCATGAGTAAAACTCAGGCTATGAGCAAAACAGATCTGCTATAGAACTCAGGAGCCAGGTACAGAACAAGAGGGCAAAAGCTAACACACATGCACACCCCTCTGCCTACCTACTTATAACTCAGAGGCTACGTCCTGGAGAAAAGGTGAGAATACTAACACGTAACACGAGTTTGGAAAGAGATATCAATCTCACTATCACATCAAAGTGACATTAGAGTATTTTCTATAGAATGAAAACTAGATATAAAAGGGCAGTAAAAAGTCCACTAGAGAGTCATAACCCCAGAAGACAAATATTCAGGGAAGGGGCTTGCTGGGTGCTACGTACCGAGGAGAAAACAGTGAAGGTTCAAGAGACAGTTCCTGCCGTTAGAGACACCTCCATCCACCCACAGATCAGCCAGAACCCATAAAATACATCAGCGAGTCCCAAAGACTTCTGGGCTGCAAAGAAGCCATAGGAGGTTTCATGGAGATCCCGTGGCCCAACCTGGGTTTCATCTCTTTATCATCCCGCCAACTAATGTCAAGCCCCAGGCTAGGCACTGGGGATAAAAGGTGAACAAAAAGCACAGTTCCAGAAACCACAGACTGCAAGCTCCAGGCTTTCCCTGCAGGCACAGACCGGGGGAAGAACAGCTGGACTGAAAGAGCATCATACACAGAGGACTGGGGGCAGAGCTCTGAACCAGCCATTTAACATCTCAGAACCTTGGTTTCTGTCTACCCACAAAATTAAGCAGCATACATAGGTGGTGTCTAAGTCCCTTCCATTTTAAGTTTCAAATGAGAAAAACAGTCTTATTTACTAGCTACTTGAATTTTTTAATAATTCAGGGTGGCGACACTCATAGCCTCGGATATGGGCCTGATGGGAAGGGGAGGGGGAGATCATAGAAATTGATTTACAGCGAGAGGACTGCAGATGAATGAAGTCATTATGCAAAACAGAAAACCACAAAAGTGCCCCCTCCCCTTTTATCCGTTGCCTCAAAGACACTAAATCTATGTCACCTGCTTCTCATGGCCACTAGATTTATAAGCCCATTTAAAATACTTTTATAATCACTCCATGCAAAAAAATGACAATTATTATAATGATTTAAGTGCCTACAGCAGTACAGCAGGATCTGGGGGGAGTTTATTAATACCTTAGCAAAACGTGCCATGAATACGTCATCTGGATATTCGTTTTTTACAAGTGCTCTGATTTTCCCCAGTGACTTAACATTTAACTCATGGTGCAACTGTGCCTATCAATTGTATGAAGTTAACAGTTTTCGCAATTCCTCTGCTCTATGGCTCTTCTCTCTCCATGAAAACCCACCCGGGCATCATAAGCACCTTGGGAGACATTTTAAAATATTGATACATTAAGTACAAATGCTAGCCCTCCCCCCTCTCCAAGATTATGATTCAATGGGTCTGGGTAGGGCCAGGAAAGCTATATAATTTTAAGCACCTCTTGATCTGGTTAGACATCAGCTTTAAAAAAAAAAAAAAAAAAAGAATTTCAAGCACCCCAAATTCTGAGATATAGCCAGGGTTGAGGAATATTGAGCTATCTACCTTCCCAGGTAGATAATAAGTGAATATGCGGAAAAGAGAGGAGGAGAAAGGTCTGAGGGGGAGACTGGCAGAGGAGAGAGGAGAGGGGCAGTGCTGAACAGGAGACCAGCGACCCCATTCAGCGAGGACAGCCACTTCTCCACTCCAATCACTGGACAACCTGAGCGGGCTCAGCAGGGAGTGGCCAGATCTTCTAATCCTCCAGAGAAGCCAGAAACCCAGAGTTGTGGTCAAATCTCTGTATTTTTAAGTGTTTTAAATGTTGACAGATTAAAAAAAAAAAATTCTGGGTGGGACAAATAACACACATCTGCAGCCTTCGCTACCGATCACCACCTTGACCGAGCACTTGATCACGCGGCAGCTGTGGAACCTTGTAGAAAGACGGAAGCAGAATTCAAGACCTCGAGTTCAGGGGAGTTGCTGAACAATCTTGCTCAACTGCTCGGTCCACCTAGTTCCAGCTGGTTGTTACTTTATCCTAATTGCTCGGCCATTCTCAACTTCCTAGACAGTAGCTGTTCTCAATCAACTATGACTTCTGATCACCACTTTCAAAGGTTTCGGAGCACTAGCTTGCCCAACAGAAGTTCTGACTTACACCTAATTGTAAATCCTAAGAAACTGGAAGGGAATTTAAAAGGTCACCCAGTCAGAGACATGCAGGTCCCAGGATCCAGAAAGTCCAAGTGACTTGCCCAGGGCCACAAAGATGGTTGAAGGTAGGGTGGCCCAGTGTCGGCACTGGAAGCCCCTGCTTGGGGAACCCTCCGGTCCCAGGCAAAGTGGGATGACGGTCACCCTGGTTGAAGAGCAGAGCCATGCTGTTATCTCTCGTGCATACGCCCCCACCATCTTATCATTCTTGATATAGACGCACACATTTGACTTTTAGCTTTATGGTTTGTTCTCAGTTAAGATTCAAATTCCTTGAAGGAAGAAATTTAAGTCCTCTGTGAATTAAGTACTTAATATTTGCTTGGAATAGTCCTTGAAGTCCCCTTAAGTTGATGAAGATGTCTGCTAGTATCATCCTTGGAAATTCTAGGCTTTACTGCTTGGGGAATTCTCTCTGAAGAACCTGAAAATCTTGACCAGCCCCTTCCCCCAGCCACCTTTCTAAGTCCCCAATAACTGCTTTACCACTTCTTGTTTTGTGTTTTGTTGTTTTTTTTTGTTTTTTTTTTTTTTGAGACAGGGTCTCACTGGTCTCTCGGGCTAGAGTACAATGGCGTCATCATAGCTCACTAAGCCCTCAAATTCCTGGGTTCCAGTGATTCTCCCAACTCAGCCTTCTGAGTAGGCTGGGACTACAGGCGCACACCACCATGCCTGGCTAATTTTTTCTATTTTTGGTACAGATAGGTGCTCAGGTTTGTCTCGAACTCCTGACCTCAAGCACTCCTCCCATCTCAGCCTCCCAGAGTGCTAGGATTACAGGCGTGAGCCACCGCGCCCGGCCAGCTTCACCATTTCTTTAACAAAAGCATGGGAAAACACAGAGAAATGAATCCAAGGAGCAACTGTCAAGCTGGCTTCTTCCTTCTCTCCTTGGACCACAAAGTCTCCCTTCTCTAATGAGGCTGTTACCCATCAGGAAAGGACATAGCATCTAGTGCATTCCGAATTCTCCACTCAGGGATACACCTGGGAAGGCAGTTTCTCAGCTGTGAAAGAAGTTGGCCTTTGCTGTCCTCTCTCTACTGCCTGCTTTGGAGAGAAGGCCAGAGCTGAACCCAGAGAGTTTCGCATGGCTGGAGAGGCAGGCTGGTGTGGGAGAAAGGCCTGGGAATTAGACCCACATTCAGACATCAGCACTGACATAAACTAGCCCTGTGCCCACTTCAGGAAGTTACAGAAATGAGGATCCAGTTTCTTCATTTGTAAAACACCTTCCTTGCAGGGTTTTGACTTGCAAAGGGCCTAGTCTGGTGCCTGACCCTTGATGAGAGGTGGGGGTTACTGGGGGAGTCCCATGACTCCGCTGAAGAGCCCCAGAGGCCTCTTCGAGTCGGGTGGGAGGATCTGCCCTACTGCCTTATCTAAACACAATCTGCCTTTGCTGACCTAGTTTTATTCTGAAGCAGATCGTGGTTTTCTGTCTGCCCTTAGTTCCTTTTCTCAAAAGATGTGAATGTACTTGTGAGAAACACAAAAAATGCAGGCAAGTGTCAGCAAAATGTCACCACAACTGATACAAAGCATCTTTCTATCTCGCCCATCATTTTTGATGAGAGGAAGCCAAGCAGCTCTTCATGACCGAGCCGATCCCCAGCACTGGTAAAGACTGCTACCTCAAAGAATTTCCGAGGTCTGCACCTACAAGTCTGAAATCCATTCCACTGAATTCGTTCTGACCCATAATAATATTCTATTTCTCAAAGCAAAACTATACTTTGAGTCATTGCATACAGCCATTCCCTGGTAGACACTGTATTTTAGAATTATGACCAAAACAAAGAAAAACAAAACAAAACAAACAAGCCGTGTGCCCTTATGTTTTACAATCTGTATAAGATAAAACAAAGCAAGATTTATACATACCTGGAAGCAGTTCACACTGACATAATTTTAAGCTAACTGAATGAATCTCAGATTCAAGAATAATCAACGTCTGTACTATTCTTCTAGCATAAAACCTGTTGTGGCAGTTCTGACTTTTTACATGAGAAAGTTACGACCTTAGGTCACTGGATAGAATTACATTGCTCAAATTTATTCTTGGCAAGCTCTTTGGGGTATAATCCACTTTATAAGGATAAACAAGCAGTTGCTATCAAAATCACACACACTTACACATAACACACACCATGACCACCACCAACCACGCACAGAATCAAGAATGTCCAGAACATTCCTAAATGGAAACGTGTCCCAACGAAGTCAAGAAATAACCCAATAGCTCACGTAACAGGAAGTGCTACATTCTGACCTGGCAAGAGAAATGGGCATTTAAAAATATACCTGGGTCTGCAGTCTATGGAACAGCGACCTGTCGGCATCCGCTGCCTGTGTTGGTGCTGTACCAGAACATACAGCGTGGCACCACTGGGGGAAACTGGGCTCAGGGGTCCCTTTGTCCTATTTTTGCAACTTCCTGTGCAATGATTATTTCAAAATAAAAACTTACTTTTAAAACATTACTTATTGAATTATCTTCCTGTTTGCGTGGGGAGATTTTTCAGGAAGCAAAAGCCCTTTGCCAGTGCCCCCTTTCTGGGAGTCCAGGATGGGATCCACCCCTATATACTTTGAGAATTGTCCCCAGATGATGCTTAAAATCCTCCCCTGTTCATTGAGAACCACCACCACCACAGATGACGTAAATCACTGGAGACATTTAAGAGCGGTGAGGCTGCCGTATTTGGTCTCAGGCTGCTGCGTGGAGGATGGATGTGAAGGGGGCAAGGCTGGAGCCCAGGAGCCCAGTGGGGGGCTCATGCAAATGTAGGGGTGAGGAAGGAGTTGGATAAAAGCCCCAACTGGGCAGTGGCAGTCACAGAAGGTAGAGACCAGGAGATAGAAACAGGTAAGAGGTCGAATCAGCAGACAACAGACAATGGTTAACTGGAGGGAACAGAGTCTCAGACGCCCGCTAGGCTCTGGGCTCGGGCAGCTGAGAAGGTGGTGTGTCACTCACCAGGACAGGGAAAAGGAGGTGGTGCTCTGTGGGGGAGGAGGAAGGCGAGGTTGGAGGTTGTACAGGCAACAGTGCTTATCATATCGCTGACAGAACAGTCTTTCTCCAGTAGGGTAATTACACTCAGATGAAGAAGAAAGTGCCAGGAGATGGACAACCTGGCATGGCGGGCAAGAAGGGCCAGCCACCGCCAGCCCCAGTGCCGGCTCGGCCCTGCCGTGGTCAGATCATTCGCACGTCCAGTCCCAGACCCAGACATTTGGCCCCAGATACCTCCACTGGGGCAAGAGCTGCTCGGCTGAGCTGTTCCCAGCAGGCTCTGAGAATCTGGGCTTCTATCATATCTATAAAAAGAACTCAACTCCAGAGGGTGGAGAACACCCATTAAGAAATCAAGCAGCTATTCATTTCTCTTCTTAGTATCCTCCCCATGAGAGACGGTGTTCCAAAGAAAAACACAGAATTCTATACGAGGGGACATCAAGAAAGCCTACAAAGATCTTCTGATATGTGAATGATTACTTTGTACGCTGAGGTACAGCATTTACCATCTAGCAGTGAGAAATGTGCTTCATTTGATGATTTGTAGAGGTTATGAACCTTTTCTGATGACAGATTTGAGATATAATTCATATACCATACAATTTACCTATTTAAAGCGTACAATGCAATGGCTTTTAGTATAGTCACAGAGTGGTGCAACTATTACGATAATCAACTTTAGAACTTTTCTGCCATCCAAGTACTAACCAAGCACTACCCTCTGGCTTTGCCTCCAGATAGGGTGCACTCAGGGCAGTAGAGCCATAGACAATTCCAGAACATTCCAATCATCCCCCCCAAAAAAAACCCCCATACCCTTTAGCTATCATCTCCTAACCCCCCTGGCTCCCCTCCCGCCCTATGCAACCACTGATCTACTTTAGTCTCAATAGGTGGGCCTGTTCTGGATGTTTCATATAAATGGAATCATAACATGCAGTCTTTTGTGACAGGTTTCTTTCACAGAGCATGTTTTCAAGGTTCAATGTTTTAGCATATATCAGTATTTCATTTTGGTTTTGGCCAAATAACATTCCACTCTGTGGATATATCACATTTTACTGATTTATTCATCAACTGATGGCTATTATGAATAAAATTGCTACAAGCATTTTCGTGCAACTTTTTGTATATATGTATGCTTTCATTTCTCTTGGGTATATAAGTAGGAGTGGGATTGCTGGGTCATCTGGTAACTGTGGTTAACGTTTTGAGGAACTGCTACAATGTTTTCCACAGTAGTTGCACCATTCTACATTCCCACCATCAGTGCATGAAGGTTCCCAATTTCACCACATCCTTGCCAACACTTATCTTTTTGATTGCAGTCACCCTAATACGTATAAAGCGGTATGTCACTGAGGTTTTGATCTGCATTTTCCTGTTGACTAATGATGGTGAGCCTCTTATCTTTTCATGTATTTACTGGCTATTTTCATTTCTTTTGGGGGAAAATATCTATTCAGATCCTTTGCCCATTTTTTAAATTGGATTGTCTTTGTTTTTGAATGTAAGAGTTATTTACATATTCTAGATACAAATCCCATATATATGATTTGCAAATATCTTCTCCCATTCTGTGGGTTATGTTATGAATCTTATTTTCAATACATAATTGTGATACTTTTTTAGTTCCTAAGAAAAAATTTTGTTCCTCTATTTCTGTCCAGTTATAAATTCTTAAAATGCATTTAAGTAATTTTTTTCTAGCAATTCATATTACCATTTTCTGTGGTATTTTTAATGTAAGTGGGCATATCTCATGAGCTCCTTAATACATAACATTACAGAGTATTTTAAAAGATAAAACGAGGACTTTCCCAAATATAAAATGAACACAAAGATTTTATTTAGACCATTAATTAATGCAGGAAGCAGAAAGAGCATATAACAGGCCCAAAGAAGAATACAGAAACACACACACACACACACACACAGAGGCCATCAGGAATGCTGATTTGTTAACAAGTAACTAGTTTTTTTGGAGGGATCAACAGTATCTCCACTGGGCAAAATTCATTTGCATTTCTTTGAACAAGAATCGTTTCCATTACTATAACTTTTCTATAACTTGCCAAAATATAAAGCAGTTCAATGAAAATAAGAGACACAGAAAACCCAGAAAGGTACATTAGATAGTAATCTGTTTTGTCCATTTCAGGGTCTTCTGTAGTTTTCCTTGACTGTTTTCTTTTTCTTAAAGAGACAGTCTTGCTCTCTTGCCTGGGTTGGAGTGAGTGGTAGGAACACAGCTCACTGCAGCCTTGAACTCCTGGGCTCAAGTGATCCTCCTGCTTCAGTAGCTGGGACTAAGGGCAGGTACCACCTCACCTGGCCAAGATCCATTTTCACAGAGCAGGCAAAAGGGGTGGAGTTGAGAGGCCATAAATTAATAACTAGCACCTCTGCCATGGTCAAATACATCTGGGAAACGCCGGCTATTTATGGGGGGCTGGGAGGGAACACTTGTGTAGTGCCCTCTGGCTAGAGGACTTTAGGCAAGTTGGGCGCCAAAAGTAAAAACAAGAATTCTAATCTGGGCTTTTCTTACCCTGTAAATTTGCCAAGGGCTGACCCTGAGCAAAAGGCTACATCTAATTCTTAACTTCCCTGTGAATTATCATCCTTCCTGTCAAAGGAAGTTTCCACTGTACCCCGGTTCTTTTCCTACCCCTCCTGAACACACACACCCCATCACTAAGACGCATTGTGTTCCTGGGACTGATCTCATGCAAATGTTGTGACTTTCTGAAATTATGCCTTAAAACACCTACTAAGAATATCCATCAGAAAGATTGCTCCCTCTGTACAAATCCTTCCTATTTATGCTAAAATTCTCACGTGGGAACCACCACTGCAAGCCTGGTATTTTCTGGGTCCAATTCTCCACCTCAAGCCTTTAAAGCAGGCTGAGTTTTGTCTGTCTAATAGCTGGCAGGTGAATGAGAAGCTGGACAACTGGGCCCCCATCTAGTATAAGAATGTGGCTCATTCCCACTGGTCCTGCTCCACAGCTACCGCCAAAATGCTCCCATCAGCACCAGCAGCTGCCACTCTAAAGCACGTGGAACTAACTGAAGAATGCAAAGGTTCCCACCTGCCACGAACCAGAACCTGTCTGAAGCCTTACCAGATGCTAAGGAAAATCACAGCTGAAGAGGATCCCAGAGTAAACTAAAGGCCTTCCCTTCTTGAGGAAGCCTTCCCTTCTTGAGGAAGCCTTCCCTGCCAAGTTCATCCCCACAAACAGGCAATATAATGCAAAGATAAGCAGATGTTAGAGTTTAGCTTTTCCAGAATACAGCTGGTACAGCCATAACTAACAAAGAGGTTGATGGCAATATGTTTTTTAAGAGGTACTATTTATTTGTTTTAGGCAGTCATTTGTAGCTTGGTATTTGAGTGCTCATAAATGCTAAACCCTGCAGAGAATGAATATGAATATCAATGCAGGTCTTGCCTGCTAGAAATAGCTAGCGTCTCTAAAACTTACTATTTCAGGTTCTTGCCTTTGGCCTCAGTGAAAGGAGCTATTGGAACAGAGTAGTAATAACAGGACCATACCAAGAGCTCAATTCGTCAACTGTTTCGTTTCACAGACGGGGGCCAACCCCAGGGTCACGTTTCTCACTGTTGCAGCCCACGATTCACAAGGAGGAGAGCAGAGGCAAAGCCCTGGGACACAGAGCCCAGGTGCATGTACTGTTGGTGGGAGAGAGAATGGGGTGGGGATTGGGGCCGTGTTTTGCATGCCACCGATGGGCCAGAGATCAAAGTTACATTTGTTAAGGATATACCCTTATTATTTAATGCTAAATTAGAGGTCAAAGGTCAGGAAGGTTTTTTTTTTAATTCATTATCAATATTTGAAAAATAGGAACATTTCATATAAAAATCTTAGTTTCTGACCTCCCCTGAAAAATGGGACTATCTATTACACTGAACCCTTCTCCCGTGACAGGACCTTGGCTGGCGTGGAGAACAGGGGTGTGGCTCTCCAGTTTGCCACGCAGCAACACAGGCTGCTTTACAAACCTGTGTGACCTGCCTAGCCCCTGCTGGTATTTTAGGTTAGTCATATGCTAAAGGACCATGAGCACCATGAGGGCAGGGTATGTCTGTTGTTCTTGTCAACACTAGCTCATTTCATTCTTAGTATCTCATTTTGAAATATTTGCTCCCCACTTTACATGTGAGATTCAGAGAACGAGCTAACTTCACTTCCAAAGCTCACCTAGCTAGTAAGTGATTGCAGGATTTGATCCCAAGTTTGACTGCAAAGCAATGGAGTATGGAAAAGCAAGTCAGGATACTGAAGGGCTTCTAGCTTTAAAAAAAAAAAAAAAAAGGCGATAGGCTCATTGCAAACACTAGTTTCCTAGGTAGTTTTTGTTCCATACTTATAAACAGAAAGTACATAGAATACAGAGTTATGGCTTCTCTCTTCTGCAAAACTCTTAAGGAATTTTGCATCAAGGCCAATTCTGCAACAGGGATTAGTGCCCATGCTTCCACTAGGCATTTTGGGAGGAAAAGCTTTAGATTTAAAGATAACATGCCCTCCCCATTTGAGTTCACAAAGACAAAAAGTCAGCAGGAAGCCATGCCACTTACTGGGAAGCAGGAATTCTTCACCAAGAGCCGGAGCAGGATGACCACTCAACAGTAAACACTCTCAGGCTACAAACCAGCAGGCTGGTAACTAAACAAATGGCTAAACGGCTTACTTGGACACACAATAGGTGCTGTCCTTCGGTTTGAAGAGGAATCGGGGCAGCTGTCACAAGAGGTCACAAGTGTGGTAAAGTTCAAAAAACATCTTCATTATATTTAGGATCTCCATGTTTACTGCTCTTAGTGACATCCCAGCAGTAGGACAAAACTATCCACTCTTCTCTCTGGTCCCTTATGCTATCACAATGTATAGCACATTGAGATAAAATTCCCCTTTTACATCTTTATCTCCCTGGACCAGGCTTCTCAAAGGCAGAAGCAGTATTTTACTACTTGAATCTTCAGTAATTTCTATGGTGACCATATACAGCAGACGTTATGGTATCTTTCCATCCCCAGACTTCAAGACAGATAGTCAATAAAAGATTCTTTTTCTGATATATATTTTCATGGAAATACCCAAAGAAAAGAACAAAACCAGACCATATACTGATATACACATATATATCTAAATCACTTAGAATTTATCAAAAATGACAGGAAAGCAGAACTTAATCTTACACATGGAGAGGCCATGCCCACAATACAATGCCTCAGAGATCTGACCACCACTGCTGCTCATGAAACAGGCTGATCCTAGAACTCTGCTCCTTGACCATTGCTGTTCCAGTGCATCGCCCTGGGATCTGGTCATTCTATAGATTCTGAGTCTCCCTCCCCCCCAAGGAGTTTGCAGTTCTCACAAGCTCCCATGCATTGCCAATACTCCCAGTCTGTGGCCCACCCTTGACTAGCAAGGTTCCAAGGCCTGTCACCTTTTTTCCTTGCAGCCCACACACCATGCTTCTTCAGTTAGTGGAGCTCTTGCCACAGAGGACAGTGCCTTTAGACTGGAAATTTCTAAGGCAACCACACCTTTGTGTTTAATTCCATTCAGCCTCTGACAATCTATCACTAGTCAACCCTAAGAGCCTGTAAGAATTAGCACTGAGGGGAAACTCTCAAAAATAAACCCTGAAGCTCCTTTACTACTACTGTTTTGGATGTCATAGTTTCAGAGACCCAGGCCTGTGCATCTCCTCCTGGTGCCTTACAAGAGTTTTATCCTTAGAAATAGGTGTGTGTTCCTACACCTCTATCTTTTTCTTTCAGCTCACACATTAACATTTCCAATCTCTTTAAGGCTTTCCGAATAACCCAGGCAGGGGATCCTAATATCTGGGGGCTAAAGGCTCCTATAGGAATCTGACAAATCTATAAATACTCTTCCCCCACAAAATTCACAGACACTAAAGGTTAACATTTCAGGGGTTTCATAGACTGTACTTCAATCTCATTTAGAAGAGGAATGCAGCTCCCTGTCTTCCAGAAGACTTAAAGACACAGGTTAACACTCAGAGCACTTTCTTTTTAAAATATGAGTCCTTTCCGACAAATACTTCACGGGAGATAATGGGTACCTGCCTTGGGAGACTTGCTGCAGATCATGAAATGCCTGCAAACAGGACCCATACCTTGTCACAGAGCAAGATGACAAATGAGTAAAACCGAGACTTTCAAGACAAAGCCACAACCCTGGGAACAATAAATAAATGCCGTGAGTGGCATTGCTCCGACCCACATTTTCTTAAAATCATGCAAGAAAGTGTTGAACTCATGCTAGTTAGCCCCAGAAGGACTGTGGGACAGAGGGTAGAGAAGCAGGAGAGGAAAACTAATTAAAAAGCAAATGGGGAAAAATTAGCTTGAAAGGGTTCGCTGAACTGCCGACAGCATGGAGTGCTAAGGTGAAAAGCAAATGCAAAAGATTTGGCAGAATCCAAAAAGAACACGCTCAGAATGAGCAATGAGGCCACAGCCAACTCCTGGCGACAAGTGAGAGTGAGCAGCAGTCAGTGACATGCGTGGAGATGAAAAAAAGAAAGAAGTTCCCTGGACAGGAGCGGAGCACACAGACTGCAGCGAAGTCAAGGCAGGGCTGTGGAGTGGGGAGGGCAGACCCTGGCGCAGGAAGCAAACACAGCAGCAGCCGCGTGCATGCACATACACACACGCGCTCCAAGGACAGCAGCAAATCTAACCGGGTATCATCCGAGGCCTTCTTTAGAAAGAAGAGACCACCAACTAGAGATGGGGAACAATGAGCTGGCTAAGCCATCACAAATCAGGTCATAATTACAGACCAAAGCCCTCCTGTGTGTAGAGAGGATTTACTGGCACTTGTGGGACACACACAGAGCCCACTATGGGGCTATCCTGCTCCTTTCCATCGGTGCAGGCAACAAGGCAGGAACACTGCCCCGCGTTCCTTTTATCTGAGCCATTTATGGTAGAGACAGGTCATTTCACTTGGGGTGGGGTGGGAGGGACACAGGAAAGAGAAAACGAATGGATGTGCCCAAGCACATCACTCTGAAGCCAGAGGTGCATTTGGTTAACTGAGTCTCCAGAAATGAAAGGCTGGGGAAGAACTCGGGTCCTGTGGAAGAGCAGGGAGCTGTACATCCCTGTCTATTACACTGTGCATAATGTCACGCAGAATAGAGTCCTCTTCACCATTCAGAGGGCGGTGAGCTACTGTGGAGTTGCTCCTTCCCCCAGCAGGGCACCTGTGCTGCTTCTGTTGCTTTCACAAAAAGACAATGACCCGGCAACAGCCCCGGCACTGTGGCATTACCAAAGTGACAATAACAAAGGCGATTTCGCTTATTAGTGCTTACACTACTCCAGGCTCCCGTGAGAGCCCTTTGCTCACACGAGCTCAGCTACTCCTCTCCACAACGAAGAGAGGGGTCAGCAGTACCCTCTCCACTTTCCAGAAGAGGAAACAGGCCAAGAAAGAAATCGCTTGCCCAAGGTCTCACCCCCAATAAGAGGTAGGGGCAGGAATTGACATTCGAACATTTCTATTTTGCTAATTGTGAGTCAGTCATTTTTTCATGTCAAGTTTAGGCCAAAAGAAATAATAAAAGCTCCATTTACTAAGTAGTTAAATCCAAACAACTTGGTTGTAGTTAAGTGGTATCTGACAGATGTCCCTGTGTTTTCCTCAAAATTATAAAATATCGCATGCCAGCCTTGTGACTTTGCTATGGCATCCCGGGGTGCCTCAGGACACAGTTTGAAATTCACTGAACTATATTATCCTGGCTTCCTCATTCTAATGAGGGTACAGGGTACAATAATCAAACTGTCTGTTCCTTAAAATAGATGAATCACCAACATGAGAAAGAAAAAATCTTCTAACAACTTCCTTTCAGCCATCAACTACGTCGGAGTCCCTAACTCCCATGGCAGGCTTGTCCACCTGGCCCAAGTGGACTTCCCCAGCCTTACCTATGCCACTGCCATCCCTACAGTAAACAAAGTATTCCAGAACTAGGTACCAGGTCCTTTAGTGCAGCTGAGGCACCTGCTGCATGAGCTCTCTCCTTACCTCCTCTCTGCCATTTCCTGCTGCCAGCTCCTGGGTCACTGGGCTCCCCCTCTGCAGGGCTGCCCCACCCAGACTTGGTTCACAGCCCACTCTGCATGCAAATCCCCTTGGGTTCACCCAAATTCTCTCATTGCTGGCCACCTACACGTCCCTCTCCCCCCTGCGCTTTGCTTATGAACTTCTGCAGAGCGGAGCTGGTATCTTACTCATCTGGGTGGTTTCCTCGGAGGCTGTGGACAGTAAATGGTACACAGTCTTTCAGGAGTTTTAATGAACAAAGAATGGAACAAGAGAATATGGGATTGCTTAAGGGGCCACATAAACATGGTGGGATGAATGAACAAAAGAAAGGACATGGTGGACTAACTGCACTGATGGTCCCGATTAAGAAGTTACCCTGTATCCATGCTCCTTGCAATGAGACCACAGCAATGCCCATCAAGAGTCTGTATCTTTACACTTTGAATCTGGCCAGCTTTGCACCTTGCTTTGCCTGATAAAGCGCATTAGCTGCGGTATGCCAGTCCCAGCCTGGGCCTCAAAAGATATGCTTCTCCTTATCTTCTTAGAACCACATAAATGGCCTGAGCTAGCCTGACACAGGAATGACAGACTGTGTGCAAGGGAGCCCAGCGGGGGCTATCCTAGACCAGACTCAGCCAGCCAACCCCTCGAACAGCAGAAAGCCCAGCCAAGATTAGCAGCCTTGCCCCCTCCCCATTCACAGGCGTGAACCCAACTAAGACCAAAAGAACCACCCCAACTGACCTACAGACTCATGAACACCAATAAAGTCTTACTGTGTTAAGCCTAAGTTTCGAAAGAGCGTGTCATGCGGTAACAGCTGATAGGATGAATGAGCAAACAGTCTAATTAATGATACTGCAGTTTCTAAAAGGCTGAGGCTATGTGTCTTTCTTCTGTGCCACACTAGGGACCACAGTTCTTAAACGTGGTGTTGCAACAACTTATGAGATGCACCGTGATCTGCTGTGAGGTATTTTAAAGTATTTGCAAATTTTACAAGTGATGTACTTTAAGTTAGTATGAATCCATCATCACCCTCTTCTATGCCACCACCACCGTCACTCATGCATTTCGATAGCTTTTCTTAAGGAGGAAGGGGGACGAGCAGGACCAAGAATCTGTTTCCCACTTGCCGTCACACATACTCACAGCCAATACTAATAGTAACAGCAAGCACTGATTGATTGCCTATCTTATTTAATCATCTATCCTGTGAACCAGCCCTCAAGGAATCGCAATTTTGGGTGGTGATGTCAGGTCCTTTGTGGAAAGGTCAAGGCAGAAAAACATCTTTAAAAGTTATAACCCATTTTTTCCTTCAACTCTCCATATTTGTCCCCATGCAATCAACAAAAGTGCCCAGTACTGTGCCCAGCACGCAATACAAACGACATAATCTTCTGCCCTCAGGGAACTCATCTGGAGAGACTGAAAGGCCCTCTTCTCTCAGCAGGAAATCAAATAAGAGCCCAGCCTTATTCTCACAATAAAAATCAGAAATCCGCAGCAGGTGGTGAGACCCAGAGCTTGCCTTCTAAAATGAAAAAGTCCAGGTAACCAAACCAACCTTGGTTATAGCCTGGTATTTGAGGAAACAACCAAATCCAACCATATTTCTTAAATGAAGGACCTTAATGAATGTTCTGACCAGGAGTAACTTCTGCACTGGCAGCCAACGCAGCATCTTTCTGTGATGCATTTGCTCTCGAGGATGGCTTTCAGTTCAGTGTTCAGCTACCCACACCTGCCTTCTCAAGTCTAGTAAATTATTAAGGCCTGTGAGCCTCAGTTTCACGTATGTAACGATGGAGACTCAGATGAGATTGAATATGATAATGTAGCATGAAAGTCCAAGGGTTTGGCACAGCCTGGACCCTTTAAGTGCTCGAAAAAGATTTGTTTCCATCCTTTCAGCTATAAAAATACACTTGCTACATCACACACACACACACACACACACACACACTCCTTCAGACCACACTCATCCCCTCCTACCCGATACAGATGTCACATCGGTAATAAAAGCAATAGCAGAAGGTTCTGAAAGTCATATCCAGAAAACACATATATTCTACTACTTTTACCCAATATTATGCCGGGTACAAGCAACATGGGGTCCCCTAAGGATCCTACCAGCCTCCTGGGACTTTTCTCTTCCTACAAGGGATACTAACAGCCTCCTTATACAATCTTCAGAGGTAGCTGATGAGAAATAAGCCACTGGGGCCTCCGGAAGCAGCATCCCATTATCCTACTGCGGACTGACTTCTGCCAAGCCCACCACGATTTTCTGGCAAAAGGATCCCTATGCTAAGCAGGACTCCTGTCACATGGCCCTCAACTGTCAAGCACAGCAGTGGTCTCGTCTCTCTCCCAACTCCCACCTCCCCATTCACCGAGCACCCAAGAAACCGCCAGGATCATCCCGAGATCAAGAGCAAAAATGGCAAAAGTAGCAGCATAAAAAACGATGCCGAATCCATCTTCATTAATCACCTTCCTGTGGCAAGTGTGAACTGTCTCAGGAACACAGCAGGAGGGTGAGTCACATTTCCCACTTACATAAGGAGACCCGGGTCTCTTTAGCATGCTCCTCGTGCCAGCACTATTTCCTAGTCAGGCTTTAATTTGTCTTCAGAATTTTCACAGTAAATTCTGTAGATCACAAAATTGTCTCGACTGACAGAAAAACCCGGCCTGCATGGTAAGGCAGAAACGCTATGGCTGTGCTTTCAGTTGTCGTGTGGTTGTGACCCTACCCTGACAGTGTATTTGATTGCAACATGGGAATTTCCCACTCAAAACCGGAAAATCGAGTTTGGTCTCACAGGACCACAACCTGAACAAGCTTCAGACTTATCCATCTTTCACCCCCTGACCTCCCTGTGCAGAACTATAAAAGTCCAGGTTCAGTACTAATAAATTCAGCTAGCTCAAATTAAGCTGGCCTCATTTGGACCTTGTTCCTTATTTCTGATCTCACTGCAACAAACCAAACACATGGCAAGAGCAGAATATTACTCAGTATAAGACACTAACTTCACCAGCTTCTCCCTTACAGAACAGCTGAGAGATGATGGAATCTATTGGAACACATCAGCTTTTTTGAAAACTTAAAATAATGCCTCTCTAAGGTCACCATGTAAAAGCAGTGGAGATTAGAGTCCATTATAAGCACAAAGCACATAACCAAGTTCTTCCGATTCAAATACAAAAGATGGGATTAAAACCACAACTTAATACCACTACACACCCACCAGGAAGGCTAAGGTGAGCAAGATAAGAAATACCAAGTGTAGTGAGATGTGAGGGAGGGAGGCTTTCATACACTGCTGGCAAAGTTCAAATTGGTACAACCATGTAGGGAAACTGGTAGTCTCTCCTCAAGCTGACCACGTGTACCCACTATGATCCCCAAATCCCACATCTAGATATAGACTTAGCATAGTGTGGATGTGGCTTGTCTGCCAACCAAAATTCACACTGATGTTTAATTGCCAGTGCAGCGGTGTTGGGAGGCATTTGGGTCATGGGGCAGATCCCTCATGAGCAGAATTGATGCTGTCTCCAGGGAGCAAGTTCTCACTCTTGTGGGAATGGATGAGTTTCCTCAAGAGCAGGTAAATAAAGAACCTTATAAAATCGAGGTTCCTTCTCATGTTTGGTTCCTCTTTGCACACACCTGTTTCCCTTCTGGTCTTCTGCCATGTCTTGACACAGCTCCTGGCCTTCCCCAGAAGCCGGGCAGATGCTGGTACCATTCTCCTGGACTTTCTAGCCACCGGAATCGTGAGCTGAATAAAACCTCCTTTCTTTATAAATTATCCAGTCTCAGGTGTTCAGTTACAGCAACACAAAATGGACTAAGACAATACTCAACTCTTAAATATAATGTGCACCTATGCTCACCATACATCAGAATGTTTCCAGAAGTACCAATCACACAAGCCAAAAGCTGGAATTTATCCAAATGCCCATCTACGGTAGAACAGATCAATAAATTGTGGCATATGCACATGATGGAATACTACACAGCATAGAGCACGATTTACAACTACAAGCAACAATATGGATGAATCTCCCAACCATAATATTGAGCAAAAGAAGCCAAACACAAAATAGTCCACACTGTATGAGTTTATCCATAGAAAGTGCAAAAGCAGACCAAATAAATCTATGCTGTTAGAAGTCAGGATGGGAGCGGGTGGGACAGTGGCTGGAAAGGAGAACATGAGAGGGCTTCTGAAGGGCTGGCAACGTCCTGTTTGTCCACCTGGTGGTTAGGTAGGGATACGTACTTTGTGGGAGTCCATCAAGTTGTACCCTTGTGATGTGTACTTTTCTGCATGTATATTATATGTCAAGAAGTTAAAAATAAAATCAAGAGTACTGGTTTGCTTAAGTCACCTCAATGACTATTAAAATGCTGGTTGGCTGTTGGGTTGTGACGTAAGAACTAAGTATTTGTCCCTCCCCAACCCCACCCATGACTCAAGAGCTCCTAAAACCCTCATACATAATTTCCTAAGTGATTGGGTGATAGAGGCATCTTTTGTTATACTATTTGGTCTTAATCCCCAGTCCCCTTCCCAAGAGCTCTAAGACCCTGGAAATGTCCAGAGTTTTAACAGTGTCATTGTGTATGCTAATAAGATGACTGGTGGTTGAGGTCCCTAGATAGCTTTCAGGATCAGGACTGGTCACCACAAAGACCAAGGCACACCGGAGGGTTGGAACTTTCTGCCCCACGCCCCAACCCCTAGAAAGGGAAGGACTAAACATTGACCTAATCACCAGTGGCCGATGATTTGACCAATCATGCCAATGAAGCCTCCATAAAACCCCACATGACAGGGTTCAAGGAACTTCCACGTTGGTGAACACACCCATGTGCCAAGAGAGTGGCACACCCCAACTCCATGGGGACAGAAGCTCCTGTGCTTAGGACCCTTTTAGACCTTGCCATATGCACCTCTTCATGTGGCTGTGCATTTATATCATTGGTAATATCTTTTATAATAAACCAACAAATGTAAGAAGTTTCCTTGAGTTTTATGACCCATTACAGCAAATTATCAAACCTGAGTGACTGTAGAAACCCCAAATTTATAAGCCAGTTGGTCAGAAGTATAATTAACAACGTGGGACTTGTGATTGGTGTCTGAAGTGAGAGCAGTCTCGTGGGACTGAGCCCTTACCTCGTGAGGTATGCACTAACTCCAGGTAGTGTCAGAATTGAATTGTAAGACACCCAGTTGGCATCTGGAGAGTTGGAGAATTGGTTGGTGTTCCCCAACCCCCACACATTTGGAGTCATAAGCATTGAGAGTAGAGAAAAAGTTTCTTCTTTTTATAGGCTGATCTAAGTTCTTGGTGATGGCTACTCTAGAGAGGTAACTAACTAGTTAGCTTAAGCACCAGCTGGTTGTACAGCTGCAAGCATAGTCTTTTACTCTTTGTGCCTCACCTTGTTTATTTAAAATATTAGATAAAATGTTGGCTCAGGTTTCCTCAGCTCCAATTCTTAGGGACTCTAAGACCATCCTCCTCAATCCCTCCCCATTCTTGGACTTCCTGGCCTGGATCAGAAACACAGGTAGAAGTTGGCCAGGAGTAGGTTTAGGGCTCAGCTGAGACCTGAGGGAGCACCTGACACTGACCCTCTTTCACCTTGGAATGCAAGATTTAAGAGGGGGATTCCCAAGTCTCACTCACCTGGATCTGTTCAGTACATTTCCAAAGCCAGCCCAATATCTGATTAGGCACACTGGTACTTCACCACCTGGGCCACCTATTTATTGACCTGCAAATTGAGTCCAATAGTTCAATTTGTTACCAGCGTGTCATTTGGCTGTCTTTCTTTCCCCTAAGAAAATGAGGTGAGGACGTATGCAAAGTGATGCTTTTACCCAAGTCAGCAAAAACTCCCTGCAAATAAAATGCAAATACCCAAAACGCCTGTGCAGACCTGGCTCTTCCACAAAGCAAAACAGTGTCTCAATGTCAAGAAGATGAGACATTTTCCCCACATGCATCAATTGCAGCAGATCAGCATTCTCCACCCAGTGGAGCTCAGCATTCAAGCTGGTTCATTTACCACTATCACTCAGGAGACACTCAAGGCTCAAGGTCTTATTGACATCTTCCCACTCTCTGGAAGATAATAGCTTGATACACTGGAAGTGAATAATAAAAGGAGTATTTCCCGAGAAGTCACAATACAATGGAGAAGAGGGAACAGGCTGGAAGCACGGGGAAACCCCACATCTTCCCCACAATTTTCCATGGAAAACTAGACCCTTGATTTCTGAGGAAAGTAGAGGTGCTCCAAAGCTCTAGAGAACTCTGATTTAACATTCTCCCAAAGCGGGGCAAGAGGCAGCCCAGGAATCAAATTAACCATTTTAAGGGACTTTATGTTGTTATAAAAATAAGCCATCCCTCATACACAACCCCATCTGCTCACACCACCCCCCCAAATTTGCAAAAAAGAGAAAGACGAAGACAAGTGACTGCTGGTGACACAGGGTAGGAAAGGTCTGGGTCCTTCCTTGCACACGTCCTCCCTTTAAGCTGATGGAACAGAACGCCAGGTAACACTGCTCTGGGGACACTTGGAAAAACTGACACTAAAGTGACACAAAAATGAAGCCTTATTGATCCTCTTTATTATTTAATTTTATTTTCCCCAGAGGCTGAGAGTAAGACAAGGTTTTATTAAAACAAAGAATATGGTATAAAAATAAAAATACTTTTTAAAAGTTCAGCCAAGAAGGACCAAATAGATATATGAGGTAGAGTTATGTTTATCAGATTTTTGCGTCTCTTGGATAGAGTTTCATGACTTGCCTAGGCTCTGGTGGAAGCCCCATTTCGACCCTGTTCCCTTAGACATTTCATATAGAATATAAGTTCTTCCTTAAGTTTATATCCCTCAAAAGGAATACAGGTCGAGATTTCTGGTGTATATATGTATCTATGTTATTTATATTATAAATACTAGAGTAAATAAATGAAACTTTTTGCCCACTGGAAATAAAGGCATGTGCAATCCCTGGTTCTCTGATATTCTACTAAAAATGGTCCTAAATAGCTGTCAGCCACCCTCTTACCTGCTGAAGCTAACAGAATTCTGGCTCATGGTCAAAGACTAGTTCTCTTGAGCAGTTGGCCCTCTGGGCAGTTAGCATGGTCTAATGCACTGTTTTTCTGATTGTGGTACATATGATAAACAAACTCATTTTATTCTAACAGTGAAATATTTATCTTAATATAGGTAAGCACATCAATAAGTTGATATTATTAATTAGAATGAGATTCAATTAAAATAAGTTGATTTAGAATAAATATGTTCATGAATATGGTAAAAAACTATGTCTGAAGTTTGGAAAATACTGGTCTGCTTTCAAAAAACAACAAAAGTTCAGCCAAGAATCAGAGCAGAAAGCTCTGCTTCTAAGTCCTGTCTTGCTGTGTCCTTGGGGATCCTTCTCTATCTTCCCTAAGCAGGTCTCACTAGAATGACAGGCAAGAAAGCTGATAGTGTCAGTGACAGCGTGACAACTGTGAAATCTTTCAGAAATAAAACACAAGATCTTTTCACCTTCAAATAAGGTGTGACCACTGGCTAGCTGAGGTTCACAGACCTTTGAGTTATGACATACAAGCCAACAAGGCAATAGAGCAAAAACTAATCCCTTCCATTAAAACCTCCCTGAAGTCAGCTTGGTAGCAGGCAAGAGGCAGAAGATGGCAAGAGCACAATGTTGCATACCATTGCTGCCTGGTATCTGCCCTCAATAACACCCTTGCGCAAGACGCCCACTAAGGCAGGGCTTTCCAAGGGCTGGATTCATTGCTAAGCTCTTAAAATCTCTTCTCAGCCTAGCAGAAGCAAATGATCATTATCTCTGGCAAGCAACTGTTTTTAACCTTTCAATATCATCATGGGGTTTGCTGAGTGCCTTGAGAAATAAAGTCCAATCTGAAGGCTCCAACATGCATGTCTTGTTGGCTCAGGAAGTTGGAGGAGGAAGATAACCATGCACAGTAACCTCAGATGGCCAAGTTAGGTTTCCTGGAGAGAAAGACCCATTTCTTCACCTTATATACTATTCCTAAATAACTACACCTCCATGATAGGCAAAGGCCTTCTAAAGAAGTCTATGTCATAACCCAGCATCTAGAATATGTTACCTTACATGGCAAAGGGGAATAAAGGTTGCAGGTGGAAGTCAGGTAGCTAATCAGCTGACCCTAAAATAGTTATCCTGCATGATCCAGGTGGATGTAATCATAATCATAATGTAATCATAATGGTCATTAAACGTGGAAGAGGGAAGCAGAGAGTCACTGTCTAAGAAGTGTCAATACAGACTGGCATGAAGACAGAGGAGCCCTGAGTGAAGGAACACGGATGGCCTCTACAAGCCGAAAGAGGGGAGGAAACGGATTAACAGATTCATTCCTAGACCCTCTGGAAAGGAACACAGCCCTGCTGAGAAGTGATTAGCCCAGTGAGACTGTATCAGTCCCCTACTGCTGCTGTAACAAATGACCATTAATTTGCAGCTTAAAACAACAGAAATCTATTCTCTCACAGGTCCAGAGTCCAGAAGTTCAAAATCAGTATCACTAGGTAGAAATCAAGGTGTCAGCAGGGCAGTGCTCCTTCCAGTGGCTCTAGGACACAACCCATCCCTGGCCACTCCCACCCTCAGGTGGCTGCCTGTGTTCTTTGGCTTATGGACACATCACTCCAATTTCCGCCTCCTCCCTTGGTCAAACTACCTTCTCCTCCTTCTGTCCCTATATAACCTTCCTCTGCCTCTCTGTGAGAAGAACATTTGTGGTGGCATTTGGGGCCCATCTTGATAATCCAAAATCATCTCCCTATCTCATGATGCTTAATTTAATCACATCTGCAAAGTCACTTCTTTCCATGTAAGATAACACTCACAGATTCCAGGGGTTAGAACCTGATGTCTTTGGAGGGTATTATTCAGCCTACTACAGAATCATTTCAGATTTCTGCCCTGCAGAGCCATGAGACAATAAATGCATTGTCTTAAGCCGCTAATGTAATAATTTGTTATAGCAGCAACAGGAAATTAACACATCCCCTCTCTGCTAAATGTGTGCCACAGATCAGAAGGCCATCAGTATCTGGGGATCCCCTGTATCCACAGGTGACCCCCTTTCCCCACTGGCATACTTGACGTGATGGGATGCCAAGAGGTGGCAGGAAGTGGCCATTAAAAGCTTCAGAAATCACCTTTCTCTCTTCCTTTTCGCCCATCACAAATTTCTTAAACAAACTGTATGGAAATTCATAAAGTAAAGCTTAGGGGGAAAAGGAACTGACATTCATTTCAGAGAATTCCTCTTAATAATAATAATAATGAGTACACTCCATCCACAAATGTCAAAGAGCTTTGCTCACAGAGCCAATAATCCCTACCACAAATATAAGGCGATATAAAAACTTGAGGACCACATTCCTCAATTAGTAACAGCCTCTTCAGTAGCATTCCAGTGGCAGAAGATACACTCTTAAGCACTTACTAATCACTATTCTTTCTCTGAGCATGTTATACTGCAGGTTTTCTACCATTTCAGTGGGGATTTCTATTTATAGAACTGCTCCTTTTCACCGATCTGCCTTGAGGACACTGCAGTGATTCCCCTGCTGACTTCTCTCCTGGAACTTGCCCTGCTGGGACGCTCCTGGGCTCTGTCCTTGGACCTCTTCTCTATATCTGTATTCTCTCTCCCCTAGTGAGTGCACCCTGTCCTCTGATTTCAAATACCATCCATAAGCCAAGGCTCTCAAATTCATGTATCTACCCCTGACCCCTAAACCTGAGCAAGCTCCAAATACCCAAGTGGCTACTCCCCAGCTCCACTTCAATGTGTAGAGTGCATCCTCAATTTAGCAGGCCCAAAACAGAGCAGCTGCTTTCACAGGCGCACACAGCAGCTCAGCAGATGGCATCGCCACCCTCCCGGCGGCTCCCACAAAACCCTTAGCTCTCCCGAGCACATTTCTCTTCATTCCCTCCCACCCCTCACATCCATCAGTATCTACTCGCTCTGCCTCCAAACATATCCCAAATCTATGTTTCACATTTCCACTATTTCCATCCCATTCCAAGCCACTAGGTTACCTCTCCCCAGATCACGGTAACAGTCTTCCTGCACGCTCACCGTCATCCACAACCAGCCTTCGCCCTCCGCAGGGCCATCAGCCATCTTCCTAAAGTGTAAAGCAAACGTCACTCCTGTGTGTAAAACTATCAGGGGCTTCTTAGCTACACTCAAACTCCAAACTGGACCACAACCTACATGCTCTGGCCAACCCCCCCCATGACCTCTCTTTCTTACATAGCAACATGCACACACTCTGGCTGGCTGTCCTCTCTGGAACATGCTGAGGCTTGTTCCTGGCCCAGAGCCTTCATACTTGTGGCCCTTTCTGCTGTGAGCATGAAGGGGTGGTCTACGCATGACCACCCCTCCATTCCCTGAAGCCTCACCTCCAACGTTCATCACTCTGGCCTAGAGAAAGCAACCTCTCAATCACACTGTTCATACTGCTTGACTTTGTCTTTCGAGAACACTTAGGAACGTATGAAGTGGTCTTAATTGTCAACACAGTGTGATTCTCTTCCAACAAAATATATGCTCGCTGAGAGGAGGGCTCTTCCCATAGAATCCCCAGTGCCCAGCACCTCTCGGGAGCTCAACAAATACCTGTCCCTCGAGCTGAGTGGCTTTACAATCCAAGAGCAAAAATCAAGTCATCCTAAAGGGTATCACTCTTAATCTCTTTGATTTCCAAAAGTAGCGATTTCCTGGATTCTAACAGGAAAGGTACCAAGATGTCCCTCCCGGGGTACCGCATATCATTCTCACTCCTTCTTCTAGAGTCTCTGGTTTCTCTTTATATGTGCCCAATTCTCCCCTCTCTATCAACTGACCAGCTCCCTTATCTTCCATTATATCTTGTTTCTGCTCCATCCTAGCTCTGGCTTGCCCGGGCATCACGCCACTGTGTGACTACCAAGTTTTCTTTGAATCTCTCAATTCAACTTCCTGAGACAGAATCTCACTGGCCCAGGAGGAAGGGGACACAGTATAGAAGAACAAGAGCACTTAGGCAGAAATTAGAATTTCTAGTACTCAGATGAAGAATTCCTCCAAACAGTAGTACGGCCCAATACATCTCTCCATTCATTCTCCTTTAATAGATGGGTATGTAACTACACCATCCTCCCAAAGAGAGGGAGGGCTGTCAAATGCCACAGATGGTAGGAATCCCCAGGGGGGTGAGAAATGAGTACTAGCATGAATAAGAATGAAGATTAGGAGGGAAAAGAATCTCCATGTAAACAGCATGATTAAGTAAAATTATGTAGTGAAAAGACATTAGATCCCTGTATAAATACCAGCACAAAGGACCACTGTTAAATGGAATCCTTCCTCTTGGCCCATGCAGGACAACTCCAATTTGCCCTAGCTAGTAAGTACACGGCGGGATTTACTCCCATCAGATCAAATCCCCACAACATACCTGCAAAGCAACTATTACATTCCTTGAGTGAAGAAATGGATGTGGAGAGAGGTGCAAAGCCAATTTACACACGTGCCTAGGACCCCACAAAACTTTTAGGGACCCATAAGAATGCTTTCTTTAAAAAAAAAAAAAAAAAAAAAAAACAGGAAGAAAAAGATGAATATAATCCACCTTAGATACATTCAGAAAAATAGAATTTTTAACATTTTTTTAAATGAAGGGGTCTTCTAAACCCTAGATGCAGTCATAAAATAGTATTTTTGATTTTTTTTTTAAATGGAGTAAGGAGTTCTTTCAGAGTCATAATGTGGCTCTGAAAAGGAAGAGTGACTTGCCCAGGGTCACAAGCAGCAAAGAGCTGCCTGTGAAGTGCAGATCAGCCCCTGCCCTCTTCCAGAACGTCACACCCTTATGCCTCATAAAACCCTAGGGAGCTCTGGAGTTTCAGAAAGTGCCATAACCAGGGCTTTTGGAAAACACTTTTAGTGTAAAACTCAATAGTGCTAGAAATGTACCTTACAGCACTCACCAAAAATCGGATCATTCTTCCTGCCTTAGCTTAAATGGAAAATCAACTGTTCTTACCAAACATTAAAATAAGCGCTGGGTGTTCTCGATCCCTAGAACATTCCTCAGAGCACTCAAAAAGAATAAGGACTGACAGTTTCAAATAGCATTCCTCAAAGCTTGTCCCTAGACCCACTAACTATACCGAGAGGACTTGTGATGCTCATAAAAAACACAGATTTCAGAGCCCTGCTTGACACCTGCTGAATCTCCAAGGGTGGCAGGACTCAGAAATCTGCATTATAAATGAGCAACCCCCCCTAGGGGGACTCTCACCTGCTGTGCAGATTAAGACCCACTAGTTAGGAGCACCTATGAGGACAAACTACTCCTTGGGTGGCTTTAATATATTTTAAATATTCCCAGAATGCAACTATCACGCACAATGAACTAAGAACATACTTTGTTTTATTCTGAACTTCACAAACTATTAACCATAAAAAAAAATCACATTACTGATGATAAAGCCAATCTTGGAGTATGAGTCAACCCTATATTTGGAGTTGTCAAATTTATAGGTGACTTTACCAATAGATGCAAGGATCTGAATACTTCATTTTGTCTTCTTGGTATGGGCCCATGCATTCAGATGATGAAATACCTATTTGACTATATGCATTACTTTCCTTTTACTTCTCTTTTTCATTACAGTTAGGAAATTACTTTTTTTTTTTTGAAAGTATGTGTTGCTGGGTTACATTATCTGTGACTCATATTCAGGATGAGGGTTGCGCCGCAAAATAATTGTCTTAAAATGAGACGATGGGTCTTACAGGATTAAGAATGACTAAGAAAAGATTCTAGCTAAAACATGTTCTTAAGACAGTGCTTATCTCACATGTAGGGGAGGTCCCCAACCACATTCCTCCCCCGCCCACCCACCTACCCACACACAAAGTGAACTGGGCCCAGAGGCCAGCTGCCAGAGCTGCCTACTGCAGCACTCCTATCTGGGTACTGAGCCCCAGGGCAATGCCTTCGTCTGGTCAGGCTGCCAAAACCAAATCCCTCAGACTGGGCACTTGATAAACAAAAATGCATTCTGAAGGCTGGAAAGTGCAAGATCAAGGCACCAACCTTGATTTGGCACCAGTCGGCTTTGGCAATCTGGTGAAGGCTCACTCTGCTTCACAGATAGCACCTTATAACTGCGTCCTCATGTGGTAGAGGGGAGGGAAGCAGCAGCTCCCTGGGGCCTCTCTCACAAGGGCACTAGGCCCATTCATGATTTAACCACCTCCCCAAAGGCCTCACAACCTCTTAATACTGTCACACTGGGGATTAAATTTCAACATCTGAATGTCTATGTCGTCCAAAATTCATGCCATAACAGCAAGCAACAAGGCAGAGAAGCTGAACAAGAAAATGAAAAACAAAATGTTGGATAGTGGTTACTGGGGCAGGAGGAAGAAGCAGAGGATGGAAGAGGAGAAGAACTCAGATGTGAGTTACTGGTGAGTTCTCAGGTTGGGTGGTTTCAATGGTCTTCAGTAATAACGCTATGAAATTAGTTGCTGTATTCATTAGTATCAACTATTAGATTAATAATCACAGAAAGGAAAATAACGACCATACCAAACCCTGGCATATTCTATTACAGACAGCAAACTGCACATCAGCAGGAAGCCCTTCCAGCGCCTGAGTACTCATCGGCAGCTTTTGGAGAGATGGGTAAGTCTCAGTTCTTATTTAAAAAAAAAAAGAAAAAAGGCAGCACTTGGCATGGGGAGCGTGGCCCTCCGAGCAGCGTGTCAGGGCCGATAAAGATGCTGGCGCCGGGCGGCCACCAAGGCCACCTCGGACAACCATTCTGCTTTCTCATTAGCATTGTGCAGCTGTTACCTCACTCCACAACAACTGCAGCGGCGGCGGAGGCTCTGACAAGCACAGGTCACCCTGAAGGTGAAAGGAGAAAAGCATCTGAAGACAAACCATAAAAATTGTTCCACCCCGTCTGGAGTCGTCACAGGTCAACCAGGCACAGTGGAAGATGCTGACTTCTTCTCCGTGGGGCCTCCTGAGGCTGCCAAAGCAGCATCTGACTGTTCACTCTCCCCCCATCGCCATCACCCCGCCTTTTCCCCTATCTACTTGTTCCCCAGTGCAAGAGAATATGAAAAGAGACAGGCTTTTTAAACAGAAAAGATGGAGAACATAATTTGCTTATCATGGCCAAAGCATAAGAGGATTACAATATCCCATCCCCCAACCCACCAGCTCAAAGACAGCAGAGAAGCCCCTTTCTGCACTCCCCAAAATAGTTCCCTGTGCTCCCATGGACCCCTGGACCTACTTTTACATTATCATCCTTTAACATCCGACTACATACGGGTTCACAACCTGTCTCAAGCAGACGGAAGCTGCTCTTAGAGGGCAAAGACAGCATCCGCTCCATCTCCAGAAAGTAGCCCCAGGGGTAACACTAATTAAACAGAGAGATCTTAATAAAGGTAGTTGGATGAATAAACAGAAGACATAAGCACCCCCAAACTGAAATGTAAATCTTTTCACATTTATGTTCAATATCCAAAGTAGCTTATAGAAAATCCAGGCACTGTTGCAACGTGAAGCCTATGTGTGTTCATTTTATTATGCCACATAACACACGACCTTTAAGTCTTGATGAGCCCCAATAATAATTTACAGAAATAGCAGAGGAGCAGCTAGAAAACTCTAGACGCTGCCCCAAATGGGGAAGGAGAAGGGAATGGAGCGTAAGGAAAGGGGGCAGGGCCCTGGGAGTGTGGAGAATCACGATTTGGTCTAGGCATGCTCTATTCAATTTCCTTTCCCCTCACTACAAAAATCAAGCAGCAGTGCTCACTGACAGCAACACGGGGACAGACAAGGAGCAGGCAGAGGGACGGAACCCGCCCTCCACAGCACCTCCACCGCCCAGATAATGCTGCAACACAGCTTTGGCCTCGGCAGATAAAGGCCCCAATCATGCGGGGTGAATCTATCAAGGCAGTGAAGAAGGCACGGCATGTCACTTCTAGGAAGGAAACAAAATTTACAACCTGGCACTTGGCTCGCGATGTCCACATACTGCAGGCAATGCAGAATATTGTCACGGAGGGAAACACCAGGCCATGCACACCGCCTTACCAGGGCTTTCTTCTTCATTCCAATGACTTCCCATCACACCTGAGGGCCATTCAAAGCTCCCTACCCCGCCACATGTGGCCTATCACAATCTGGCCTCCTATTTTCCTTCCCACCAGCTCTTCTCCTACCTCTCCCCCCACCCAAAAATGCCCATCTTACTCTGCTGCAGGAGGACTCTGCACGTGCTCTACCCTGTGCCTGGCAACCCCATTCTGTGGCTGACTCCTCATTCTTCAAGGCACGACCCAAATATAAGGAGATCAAGTCATTTCTGATCGCTCATGAAAGACAGTCTCCCTCCTTTCCCTCATAGCTGCAGTAACTACCTGAAATTATCCCGTTTGTTTTGTTTGCTGGAATGTAAGTTCCACAGGGCAGAGAACTCATCAGTTTTATTCACCACCACACCCTTGGTGAGTAGAACAGGGCCTCGGACGCAGTAAGTGCACAACTATTCCTTGAACAAGTGAACAAATGAGAAAGGCTAATGCCAATGGAGGTTATATGGAAAGACACCAGCCTGGGCTTATCTGATCATATTTAGGTGACGGAAGACAAAGAACAGCTAAATCGAGAAAAGAAAGAGACCAGAACACCACAAACTGGCAACAACGGCCATCATCCAGGAAGAACAGTTGTGGTCCCTGCAAAGGTGGCATCACCTCAATGATGAGAGAAGTTTCCAGAAGAATCCACAAAGGAAGGACGATGTCAGGGGACCTCCAGACAGCCCTGTCTGAAGCAGTCAGGCTGGAGGCTACATTCCCTTGGCAGAAAATCTGTTTAAACTCTCCAGGAGGAACTATTAGAGCGTCCTTATCAAGGTCAGTCAGTCACGTATTTCTGGACTTCCAAAAGTTGCGACTTTCTCAGCCTTTGTGGGTTGGGGCCGGGGCTGTCAGCCTTGCCTAAATAAAAGAATTACTATTACTACAAAGTACTATGTAATTTTAATTTCAACATCATTAACCTGAGACAGAAAATAAATCCTGGGAGGTATTTATAAAATCGTATTTCTAATTAATAGTTTTAGGACTAATTGTTTGTGGGTGTTATTTCTGTTGGGCCACTGGAGCCTTTTGCAGACAAGACCGCTGTTCCTTCTTCCTGCCATCTGCATCACGCTACCTGCAGAGCACCCAGCTGATAACCAGTCGGTACCCATGTCCCTCACACTCCAACAGGACTGAGATAACGAAGGAATCTGCTAGCCATTACGCAGAGGCATTCCCCAAATAAAGGATTTGGGGGTAAGCTCCCCAAAGTGGAAGCTTCAAATAATAAGGGAGGAGGAAAAAAAGCAAAGGATCTGGGTAAGCTCTCACAAGAAAATCCTGAACAACTAGAGGAACAAAACCACATAACAAATATTTGAATGATCAGTCGCGGGAAATCACAGAACACTGACAACAGGGAGCTGTCGGACTAGCCTATAGAACAGGGCAAACGTCACTGTTTCTCTCCCAACAAGGATTTAGTGCTCCATCCTCACAGAGCAAATAAATAGCAGAACGAGGCTCAGGCTACTGTTTATAGAAAAATGAAAAAAAAAATAAATAAATAAAAGCAAGCAAAATACAGCTGCAGCCGCAGCCAGCCCTGGAACACCAGCCTCCACCAAAGAACCGGCCGGCAGCCCACAGGTGGCACAAAAAGGAGAGCAGTGTTCGGGCCACAGCTGGTCCCAAGGCTTGCACCACTCTGCCCCATCCTGGGAGATTTTGTCTGGAATACACAGACATGCTTCCGAGTGCTATCAGGATACAGGAAAACACACTGCTCTCTCACAAGAGGTGGAGGAGGACAGGCAAAGTTGCATGATTAAGAAAAGGAAGGGTAGACAGTCTGAGAATTTAGTCACATTACGTGCTAGAGATTTCCCTAAGAAAGAGTGGCTTAGCATAAGAACTCCAGGATGGAATTTAACGTTTACTTTCAAATCTATCACCCATTTTGGAAGATATGGAAGTATTTAATTTCTCTAAAATGGTACACATGAAACATTTCCTGGTGTGCTAATTTTTACCCTTCTGTTAACCAAAATGTTTTAAGACAACTTAATATGCCATGAGAAAACATTTTAAGCGAGCTGTGGAACTGCACACAAATACTATTCATTCAAAAAATAAACCTTTGTCTCTCTTATACTTAGTGAGTGTCAGAAACAGCCCAATACCTAACATTTACAAGTTAAGCTATAACGTAAACCCCTCAACAAAAGGGAAACCATGATGCAGTTACCAAGAGCTGTACGTACTAAGCAGTAGGCTCAAGGCAGTGGTTCCCAAACTTGGCCCATCATCAAACCCAACTGGAAGGGGTGTTGCTTAAATGTCCATTCGTGGGCACCCCCGAGAACCTGTGTGTGTTGGTCTACACTACAGTAGATCACAGAAACCTACAAATCTTTTCCAGATGATTTTGACCACCAGGCAGGTTTGGGAGCAGCTGCTATAAGGGACAAGGGAAAGGTGGGTTGACTGCGCTCACACACATCAAGGGAACTTCAGGTCAACAAGCTGCTTTGTAGTGAAATGTCCAAAAGATCTTATTAACTCAGCCACTTTGGATAGAGTCCAGATGGTGCAAGACAGCCAAGTCTCACACCCAGCTGTGCTCAAGAGCATAAGGCATCTTCCAGCCAACTTCCTGGGCCTTGCTGTCAACCGCTTGGTAGTTCTAAAGAACACCGGGTCAGCACGCTGGCAATCTCCAGAGCTGGGTAGAGTTTGAGAGCATGGAGCGTGCACATTCCGCAGTGCACATGGATTGCCTATGATGGCAAAGTTCAGAGGGCAGCTGAGGGCCAGCTAACGGGCTCGCTGAGCCAAAAGAGGCAGAGTTTATAAAATCTGTTTCATTTTTCAGTATGAAGAATCTCAAGAACGTGGGCTGTGGCTGCCCTTCTTGACCACACAGGATCTAAACCACCTTTTATTTCCAGTTACCAATAGTTTCCTCTTAAGATGACAAGGCCCAAACAGGGATATGTTGGATTATATTGGTCCCCCAAAGTTATTCTCACCTTCTTCCAGACTCAGGGATTTAGCAGAATACCTGGCTACACAGAGTATAATCACCTCTTGCAGCTGAGGGGGGACCAGGTAACCAAATTCTGCCCCAGTGGGATCATAGAAGAAATACATGCGACTAGGTCATCATCCCCACCCCCGACCCCCACCCCCAGCCCTTCCTCCCACCTTTTCCTGTCCCTTATCTCAGGCCACACAAAGGAGAGCCACCTTGCAAAAGGCACAACAACCAGATGGAAGGAGCCCGGCCCCCTGAAACTCTAGCAGAACAGAAGTGCCATTCTAACTGACTTTAACTTAAAAGAAAACTCAATTCTATCTTGGGGTTTTTGTTAGAGTAGCTGACACGTATTCTTACACAAGGACTTTCTGTCCTACATGGAGCATGATAAGAACTACTGATAGAAGCAAACCCTTCATGCCTTCCTTTTCTTCCTCAGCCTAACAATATGGCAGATATCATTTATCTCCAATTCCAAAGGATCGCAAGTTAGACCAGGAGACTCACAAATCTCTTTAATCCAAAATCTCAGATTTTAAGTGCTAGGTCCACTTGAAAATATAAGCTTTGATCTTTGGACCACTCAATGTCTCCATCTACCTTTTGAATTGAATTTTCTACCAGCCTCTCTCATATAAGTGACTCATAATTTCTGGAACAAGTCTAGCATCTCCTTACCAATGCTAATGCTGTTCCCTATGCCTGGAAGGCCCTTTCTGCCCTAGAAAATTCCTCAGCATCACGGTCAAGTTCAAATGCAAAAACATTCCAACTCCTAAGGGCCTGAAAGTCTTTGAAAAATGGATCAGAAATATACTGTGACATACATACCTGTCGACCCACCAATCCACAGAGTTCCTGACGGCAAGTTGCTTTTTCGTCTTTGCATTCCCTGACCGCCCCCAACCTCTAACCCACACAGGCCCTCTACTGCATGCATCTCAGTACCTGGCTCAGTAAGAACTCAATAAATGTTTGGTGAACTAATTAATGAAATCATTGAACTAACTGTGTCAATGTTATCTTGAGACTAACTTTCTAAGTAATTGAAAATTCAGGCCAGGCGTGGTCGCTCACAACTGTAATCCTAGCACTCTGGGAGGCTGAGGCAGGAGGATCGCTCAAGGTCAGGAGTTCAAAAACCAGCCTGAGAAAGAGTGCGACCCCGTCTCTACTAAAAATAGAAAAAATTAGCCGGGTGTGGTGGCACACACTTGTAGTCCCAGCTTCTCGGGAGGCTGAGGCAGGAGGATAGCTTGAGCCCAGGAGTTTGAGGTTGCTGTGAGCTAGGCTGACACCACCGCACTCTAGCCAAGGCAACAGAGCGAGACTATGTATCAAAAAAAAAAAAAAAAAAAATTCAGACAGTACTTACAACTTAAGGAAATCTTGTAAATCAAACAAATATACATATTTCCCTTAAACTAGTACAACTTAGCCTATTAAAATAGGAAACATGGACTTTAAAACCGTAAAGGTGGAGTTAAAGATCCATGAGACAAGTATCAACTATCATTCATTAGGAATTGCATCTAGTGAAAAAACAATTTTGCATCTAATAGAAAAACATTATTTAGCTCACTAAGAAATCTGAGCTGTCACATTTTTAAAATGATCACTTGGCCTTGAAAATGGATCCCACATTGAAAAGAAAATACACATACATTAAATAATGTTTCTAAAAAGCTCCCTTGGATCTATATAGTTTTTTTAACCTTAAGATCTAAAGATAAAAAATTATATACCCCTGGCACACATATACACAGACCCCCATGTTGGCACCTGAGTACCAAAAGAAACCTAAAATCTTCTCCTTTGAAAGAGAGGGAAAAAATATTCTTCCAAACACCAACGATAGGTCTTGGATCATAACTCCCAAGCACAGGGATATATGGACCAATTCTATGCTCAATAGAAATTTCTCCTTCTGCTTATTTGCTGACAGCTTGGCACAGGACTAAAATATCTAACAAAAGGTTAAGTAAGGAACAACATACGCAATGAGCAAAATCAACTTCTAAAGAATATCATGTCCAGAGTACAAAACAGGAGCCTCCAGGGAACTACCTTGAATAAGTCGGGAGAAAAGTTGTTTTTAATTCCATGAGGATCATCTTAACTTTTTTCCCTGGAATTCCCAAAATGGAACCTTCCAGACCATTTGTTCCAGGTGCTCAGATGTATCAAGTGACTTGCTGGACAACAAAGCCTAGACTCCCTGTTCTTCCAGTGTTTCTCCAGCACAGCACACAGAGTAATGTCCACTTCTTAATACAATTGCCACCAATAAAACCAATCATGGGAAATGAGATCGCCTGGCCTATTCAGAAGTTCTTCCAACACACACATGTGGGTGTGTACCAGGCATCCAGTACAGAAGACTTTAGACATTAAAAAGGCTCTAGGCAAACTTTACAATGGGATTCACTTAATGCAGCAGGTACTAGGAATTCAAAACTGAGTAAGGCTAAAGGAAACCCATCCCACCAGGAGGTTAGGGAAGGAAATAGAAACGTCTACACATAAATTATAAAACCACATGCTACAGGCCAGGTGTGGTGGCTCCTACTTGTAATCCTAGCACTCTGGGAGGCCGAGGCAGGAGGATTGCTTGAACTTAGGAGTTCAAGACCAGCTTGAGCAAAAGTGATACCCTGTCTCTACCAAAAATAGAAAAAATTAGCCAGATGTCGTGACAAGTGCCTGTAGTCCCAGCTACTGGGGAGGCTGAGGCAAGAAGATGGCTTG
>CAUYRT010100280.1:0-10871 GCA_963574885.1 Lepilemur ruficaudatus | reverse complement strand
TCAGCCTAGCTCACAGCAACCTCAAACTCCTGGGCTCAAGCGATCCTTCTGCCTCAGCCTCCCGAGTAGCTGGGACTACAGGCATGCGCCACCATGCCCGGCTAATTTTTTCTATATATTTTTAGTTGGCCAATTAATTTCTCTGTATTTTTAGGAGAGATGGGTTATCACTCTTGCTCAGGCTGGTTTCGAACTCCTGACCTTGAGCGATCTGCCTGCCTCAGCCTCCCAGAGTGCTAGGATTACAGGCGTGAGCCACTGCACCTGGCCTCAGTTGCTTCTTTTAAAGAAAAATGGGAAACAAACCCTCT
Organism: Lepilemur ruficaudatus; assembly: GCA_963574885.1. Lineage (NCBI taxonomy): Eukaryota > Metazoa > Chordata > Mammalia > Primates > Lepilemuridae > Lepilemur > Lepilemur ruficaudatus. The sequence goes on along the minus strand of CAUYRT010100280.1, from coordinate 10,560 downwards.
AAAAACAAGAAAAGACAAAACTTTCGGCACCCTAGTTGTTTTGTGGGGCCTCTACTTGCAAGTGTTTGTGTACATGGAAAGGTTTGAAGGCATGCCAGGTTTTCTAGGGCTCCAGCAGGTTGTGGCCAATTCTTGTGCACATGTGTTAACTGAAGGGCAAATTATATCAAGGAAAATTCAGTGTTCAAACAGTCGACCTGCACTATAAAGTTAAAATGTGGAAACTCTTAAGCTCTCTGATTTTCTATTTTCTTTTCTATTCATACCTACTCTGAACCTGTTAACTTTTTCTACTGCTGTTGAGATAAGCTCAGTGTTTATGGTATTACTAACTCAAGGCTACTTTGAGATCTTACAGCCAGTCCTATCTAACATGTAAACATTAAAAACTCATTTTAAACTGAAAGGGGAAAAAAGGCTAAAAGAGTTTGTTTAAAATCAAACTGCCATGAAAACTACTTTACCCAAACCTTTGATCCACTGGCTTTATTAGGTTACTTCTCAGGGCAAATAAATCTTAGTCATGTGAACAAGTTCCAATTTTGTCAGAAGTTTTTTGGATCCAGTCGTCTTGTAAATTGGTGAGTTTTTATTATTATCTTATGGCTCGAGTTTCAAGATAAAAGCTTTTGGAACTTTGTGTGCATGTGCATGTATGCGTTTAGATGTGTTTTTGTATGTACATGTATTATGTGTTGTGTCTACATGGTTCCAGACTGGCTTAAAAATAAGGGAGTGCTCATAAATCAATTAAACAAGCCCGAATGCTTTTCTAGTTCATGTGAATTTAGGAATCTTTGGTAAATAAGCTGGGTTATTAAAAAGAAAAAAGTACTGTTGGCAAAGTAAGAATGAAAATGTTTTCAAGTTGTCAACATACATTTGTTGCCTGGATTTTATGGGATACTTGGATGTTCTTAAGATGTAAAGATTTGACACAAAGGTTATAAAACCGTAAACCCAGCCAACAACAAAATGATCTATGCATGAATTTTTATAAATAAGGCAAATTTAACATTGTCAGACTAATGGTAATAGCCAAATCTCCTGAGTTATCAACAAAAATGCCTGTATGTTTAACTTTAAAAGTTCTTAATTAGATAAAAATGTAGACATACCTAAACAAAAATAAGCATCAGTAAATTAGAATAAATAACACATCAAGCAGACAGGAACACAAAAATAGAAACTTACGGTCAAAGATCTATGAAGATATTTTGGTTCTGATCTTTTAATCTTACTTGTGAATGCAGTTCCTTCCACTGATTTCAATGTCTGTGGAAAGGTACACAGAAAATGTGTTTCTAACTCACTCTTTCTATCATCTGATATTAACAGGACTGTTAGGGATTCAAAGCTATCCTAGAAATTGTGCTTATAAGAGCTTAAATTGAAAGCTTTAGTTTTCCCTTTGGTCTTGCCCACTCTTGATTTGTCCTACTCTTTACAATCTGGCTGGTTATGTGTACATTATATTGCCACAGCAAGTTTTTTGCCTAGGGAAAAAAATCCCCAAACTGTTAATTTTTGTATAATAATTTATTTTAAGATGAACAAGGTGGTTGTTCTTAGACTCCAAGGAAAATCTCAAAATAATTCTACTCTCTGGAAGCATTACATGTATTCAAGTTTATACTCAATTTGGAAAATATTTTGGAACTATTTAGATTATTTTCTATTGATCCTCATGCAAAAAAAAATGTTATAACTTTGTGTCATTGTTTGAGGTACTAAGAATTGACGTTGAAGATCTTTTGAGTCTATAGTCAGGTGATCTCATGTTGAGGGGCTCAGAAAACTACCCCTAAAATGAAGGCCTCGGAAGCAAAGGTTCCCTGACCTACCCTTGTCCTCCTGCTTCAGGTCGCATTCTTCCCTGAGGCTAGCTAGAGAAATCAGAATCCCTCTTCCCCAAGGCAGGTCATAAAAGCCAGAACCCTTTTTCTGAAAGCCAGCCATAAAACCTAAAATTATTCTATGTAAAAACTGACCATAAAGTAATTATCTGGTCTACTTTGTTGTACTATAGAATGTCCATATCAGAAAGGGCCCTCCCCCACACTCAGAAGAAGGGAACGCACACTCAAAGAGGCCAAACAGAATCGAGACAGAGAGGCCTTACTGGGTGCCACCACTCAGCCTGTTAGCACTAGATCATACCCTTTTTGTCCAATCATATTTCTACACGGCTGTGCATACTTTGTTGAACCTAAGCATAAAAATTGGACAACTTCCCCTGTATCTCTGGGTGTTCATTCTGAAGGCTCCCACGTATAAGCTTGTCATTTTTCCTCCTATTAATCAATCTGTTAGGTAGATAGAAAAGGATTCCAGGTCTTCTAGGGACTAAAGTGGGTGTCATTGCTGTTCACCCCCACAAATGGGCTCTAAGAGAGGCTCATGGGAGATCCACATGCACAGGAAGACTCAGGGGACATGTAACTTCCAACTGTCCATCTAAGTGGCTCCATGCTGATGTCTGAACCATGGGGAGGTCCATATCCAGACACTATAAAACAAGACCCAGACTATAACCAAGGTCTCTCTCTTTTGCTACAACAATGGGTCTGGTGATCATCTGTGGCATATGTATCTTGCTCTGTGGACATGTATCTTGCTCTTGCTTTATAATCCTATCTTTCTCACCTTAATAAACTTCATTTTCGTGCTTGCCTTAGTGTGTCTGGTCGTTCTTCAGCCATGAGCATACCAAGAACCAACATTTCAGACTGTAACTGGACAAATCTACCTCATGTCAGTGATTTGTCAGTGAACCTTTATGGAGACAGTGGCCTTTGCTCCCCACAGTTTGGCTAAACCTTGGAGAGCCAGGCACCTTTGATCCTTACAATCTCAATAGATTTTGTTTTGGGATGTTGGTATTTTGGAAGGATCTAATTAGTTAGCACCTTTGAACAAGCTATATTCTAAAACTTCTATATTTATAAAACTTAGAAAAGATGTTACATTGTTCAAAATAAAAAGTCTTACTAGAATACTTACATTTGTTTTCTTGGTAGGACTTTTTGAGTTTAAAAGCTGTAATTAAGACTATAATTTCTGTGTTATATATTTAATTTCAGGGTGTAAAACTGGTTAACAAAAAACTTAAAATGATAATTACTGCTAAGATAAATAAATAAATTAGGTAGATTAGGTAAATATAAATGAGACAAAGGCTTACATATAAAATTTTCTTATAATTTAGAATCTTAAAGTTTTGTTATATTAAATAAAAGACTCATTAAATGAAAGAATAAGGTATGTTTTTAATAAGAAAAATTCTAAAAGAGCCATAAAACATTTTCTTATTAAAAATTATATTTTTAATTTGGTCTAATGCAGAGGTTATTTAAAGGTTGATTCAAAATACAGATTTGGGAAGAAAATAAAAACAAGGTAGAAAGGAACTAGTGAAGTAAGATAGAAAGAGGGGAAAAAAGCTATGAATATAAAAATATATTTTTGGTAAGAAATATTCAACAGAAAGGAAAATGATATTGTATGGTAAATTTTTGTCCCAAAATAAAATAATTAGCTTTAAGAAAAGGGAAATTTAGGACAAAACAGAAAGCTTAAGTATGTTGTAGATGGTCTGTGAAAGTTGGGATAAGGTTCATAGAAGGGAATTTATGAAGGAATTTTGTATGTGATCAAGTTGGCTATAATTACAAAGGAAAATTTTTGGTTAAAATAACAAACAACAGATTCTATCTGTCCCAGGGAGGCTGACTGGTCTTTTGATGCAAAAACAACTCCATGATTCATCTCATTAGATATAAGTTATAACCATAAACATGCAGAAAGAATATTAATTTGCTCTTAATGGAATTACATGACATATCAATTTTAATTCTATAAAATGTTTCTTTTTTTAATTAAAAAAATTCGCAGACTTAAAATCTTAGAAGTTTAACTTCTTCAGTGTCTTACTGATTTCAGCTTTTTCTTCCATTAAAAAGACTGAGATGGTAAGTCTTACCTTCAACTTTCCATCAGCACCTGTACATTTTTTCCCTTCTTGTTCTAAGTCCACTTTTATGGCCTGACGTTAGACTGTTTTAAAGATGTAAGAAAATGTTTTCCTCTAATGTAGCTTAATACTATATACTATACATATTTCTTGATATTTATAAATTATTTAGTATGGTTAGAAAACTTCTTATGCTGTTGCTAAGAGTCATTTGTTCGCCTATTTCAGGTACTAGTTTTTCTTATTCACATTCCTCTATAATATCCTGCACGCTCATGACCCTGGACACACTCCTGCTGCATCTGATTAATTCAAGTACCCTTTTCATCAGGTTTAACTTCCAAGTTATCTAAATGGATGTGGGGGAGAGAGGGAAACTTCCCCTTTCCCTTGAAAGTTTGCCAAAAAATCAACTCACAATTAAGGCAGATTAATAAGAAAAAGGGGTTTATTTATCATGCTCCTGGAGAGAATCACACAGTGATTACCCAACACCTTAATTGGGTCAAGGAATTTTTATGCCCTCCTTTTAGAGGGGCAAGGAAGATGAGGACTATAGGCAATTCTGTTTAGGGGCAATAAATGGTTGCTAGGGAGGATAAATAGAATACTTGGGAGAATGGATGGATGGGAGAAACAAATTGACTGGTAAATTAACCTGAGAAATATATATTATGTTTAAAATGATTTGGGCCAGGTCTGATTGCATTCTTGATTTTTTTTCCTGCAATACATTGAGATAACAGGGAGAGGAAGGGAAGTCAATTGTTCTTTTGATGGGCCTGTCTGGTTTTATGAAGATAGAGGGAAAGCCGCTTCCAATGCCTCTTGACCTCTAAATAACTTTAATTCAAAATACTTTTTATATCAAGGAGTCATATTTTGGGGTGAAATTTCCTGAGCTCCTTCATGGGCTTCTCATAAAAAAACATACAAAGAAGCAATTGAGCTATAGAAGGTTTTTCTTTACCTTTGGGTAACTGGCCTAAAAGAGATTTGTGCTTTTATCAAGATAATCCTTGTGTTGTCTTTATCAGGTTTTTGACTATAAAAGCTAAACTTTAAAAGGGTTAAGATTTATACCCATATAACTTCCTGTATTGCCTTTAAGGTCTTTTGATGACTATCACTCTTGGTTAAATAAACAGCCCGTTGTTTTACAGTGACTTGTCATTCTAGTTTTAAAAAGTTTTAAACTTTTAATATTTGACAAACTTTCCAAAAACAAAATTCTAAATTCAGTCCTTTTAACCTCAAGCTAAGTTTTTAATAATAGAGCCACTAAAATTCCAAGAGAAACTTATTAGGCTTATTTGGTATATTAAAACCATACAGAAAGCATTGTCAAATGTAAAATGGTATTTAACTTTCTTTGGGTTATATTTGTATAAATATATTATGAATACCTATTCAAAAACTGTAGGCGATTCCTAAAATTCTAATATGTCTTAGAATATGTTATCAGTAATAATTATAATTATTATGCTAAATTGTCATATGCCACAGAAATAACCAAATCTCTTTTGTGTCTTTAACCATGGCTATTCTAAGATTTTTATCACCCACAGACAATGATTATTTTAGTTCAGTTCTTCTCAAACAACTGTTTATAATCAGCTATGGTCCAAGATTTCCTTCTTTATGAAAGAGTCATGGAAAAAACTAAATTATTTTTTATGACTTTTTATTTAAAACACTCTGATTCTTTTTGCTTTGTTTTCCAAAGTCAAGACAAATATTAAGTAAATAGCAAAGTTTACCTGGTATCTCCAGGATTTAAAAACTATTCAGTCTTACTGGCCCCAACTTATTCCCCATTGCCAGTGCCCTGCTTCTAAAACTACAAACATCCTCCATCTAGGCCCAGGGACTATTACAGAACAGGTGGCTGTGTGATATTGTGAGGGCCAATTTTGAGGGATGGAATTAGTTCAGACCCTCCAGATCAAGGATGAGCACACAGATGCCTAAACAAATATTAAATGAGAGGCTTTGCCTTTTCAGGCATATGATCCAAACATCCATCCCAACCATAAAAATTTCCTGCTTCCCGTAGACTTAGAGCTTCCTGAGTATAGTTGTTCTTGGCTATGGGGTTTATGCAAATAAAAATATAACAAAAATTTATTGGCCACTTTTGACAAATTACTAAAGAGACTAAAACTATTGTGACACAACAAAAGCTTCTAAATTCCTAAGCTTAAATGGTTAATGATGCTTATGTTTTATATAACAAATTGCTACAAGTCTGCAACTAATCTCAAGAATACAATAGCTCAACATTTATAGAAAAGTTACTTTGCAACCTTGCCTTTGACATTTTGATTTTTACTCTTATGTTGCCTAGAAGGTTTTAAAGGGTTGATGAGTGCCTGTCCACCTCCAGTCCTGTCTGGCCTGGAACATTTAATTGGCTGTAAGTCTTTTTGGCTCTTAAGTCCCCTTGGCCACAAGGGGCCCACTGAGGGCCTGGACGGACCCCGGCAGGTAGCCACACCACCCCAGCAACGATGGGACAAAACAAAAGTTTGGTCATTGATGCTGCTTCTGGCAGATCTTGGCCAAAAGGGGGGAATTGTGAACTAAAATAAATCTTGAGCCCCCCATCCAACTAAATGGACCTCATCTTGGTCAAGCGGACCCCAAAAGTACCCTAAAGCTGCATTGCTGGCAATGAGAAGGGAGGTCAGACATGCCTCATAATGCCTCTCTCCCTTCTTGGAGATATCCTTTATAACTCATTAACAGGTCTAAGACTGAACAAGACAAAGCTTAAAACCATGCCTGCAGGTCATCGGTTTACTTAACAGATCATTTCAGTCTGAGTATATGTCCAGTGGATTGTCTCTGATTAACAGACTTCCTTAACTTAAGAAACAAAGCCCTTAGGCAAAGCTTCATTTTTTTAACCAATTACAAATCAAATAATCTTGAAGCCCACCCATCACCTGTAATTCCCTGCTTTGAGATGTCCTGCCATTTAGGGCCAAACCAATGTACACCTTGCATGTATTGATTTATGGCTTTATGTGTAATTCTTGTCCCCCTGAAATGTATAAAAACAAACTGTAACCCAACCATGGCAAGATCACTTGTTCAAGGTTTCTTGGGCATGGCTCTCCAGACCATGGTCACACATATTTTGCTCAGAATAAACCTCCTTAAATTATTTTATAGTGTTTGGATGCTTTTCCATACACATTTCAAAATAAGCTAAAAAATCATTAAGAAAGTGTTTAGAAGATATAAAATAATAACATAAATCAGAATTAGGAAATCTCAGAAATCTGGTGACAGGAAATCTGGTATGCAGGAAATGAATAGAAATAAAATAAAGCCCATATCAGAAACCCATTTCAGACTACCTTAGAAGGAAAAGAAGAACAAATATATACAATAAATACGGCCTAAATAGAAATAGAGAAAAGGAGAGCAATGTTTTAAATGAAAAAGAGATGGAGAGACAAAAAGGATTGAAGAGAAAATGACAAATTTTGAAGATATGCAAAAATATGAATAACAAGTGTCCCTGAAAAAGGAAAACCATAGCAAATGCTAAAAAGTATCTCAATAAAACATCCCCAAAATGTTTAATTTTAATTTTTAATTAAAAGATTTGAAAAACATTGAAAGAGAATGTGGTTTATCTGAGAACTTCAACTCAAATAACTAAAACCAAATTATATTTTAGTAAAATTTCTGGACATTAAAGTGTGAAGGAAAAATAAAATCTCAGGACCACCAAAACTCATTATGCTGCAGAGAAAGCTATACGTAGAAACTGAGTCACCCAGGACTGCCATCCTCTCCCCAAATCCTCTCCTCTCTCCTCATACCTCTCTACATGAGGTACAGAGGTTTTTCTTTTTTAAGAACAGAAGGGCTTGGATTATGATGAAGGAAGTTTTTGGTGGCAGGACAGGTTGTGGGAGGGAGAAAGGAAGTGTGGCTAGAAAAGGTGATCTTGTTATGCAGATAGGCCTCACAGATAACAGCCCTCAGAGAGAATAGATGTAAATGTTTCTTCTCAGAAGTTTAAAGGGGAAGAGGAAAATGGCGATGCAGAGGTTACCTCCTGGTTCTCTGCTCCCAGAGAGGGAGATGAAGAACTCAGATGGCTACACACAAGTGGATCAGTCTCCCCCAAGAACAGCGCTGTGAAGCTGCAGAGAAACAGCGTAACACAAAACGCAGGGGGGGGAAAAGGTGAATGGGAGATACAATTACAAAGTCTGGAAAACGTGGGATAAAAGGTAGAGAACAGAGCATGGGATGGCCTCGCCAGCACGGCCAGGGAGCGCAGTGGGGTCTGGCCCACAGGAGGATGCCCGGCTCCCCCACTGACCTCCACACCCACTCAGACAGGGACCTGTCTGAAGTCGGTGCAGAGTCTCAGAATGAGACGGCGGGCTCTGTGGAGAGGGGACAATAGCAGAAAACATCTTGAACACCCCGGTGCTCTGTGCCAGGACTGCACTGGGCGGGGAGGGACTGGTCTGAGTGATCACTTTCCGCAACCCCACCAGGCAGTGTAGAGACAGGCACCTCACCCCTGGTGGTGAGCGGGGCCAGAACAAGGGAGGTGAGCACTGAAAAGGGGACTCTGCGCCTGGAAACTGCTGACGATTGAGCTGGTTCGAGGTGGGTCAGAAAGAGCAAGACTTTTTTCTGGACAGGTGTGAGATTGCTGGACTGTGACACATGAGAGATAGCAGGTGTCCTGTTGATTCAGCTGCTGAACTTGGATCTGCCAACTCCTGAGCAGGCACCCCCGGTGCTAGCTCTCCACGGGTGGGCAGCCGCCATTTTGGGGGTCCACAACTTAGACACTGCAGGACGCGACAGTTTCCGGCAGCACCCCTCCCCCAGCCCTGGTGTGGCAAGCTCCACCCTTGGAGGTGGGGAGAAGCCAGAAATGCCACTTGCTCTATGTGGCTGCCGTGAATCTGCAAGATATCCAGACGTGTTGACTTGGCTAGCCGAGCCTGTGTCAGTGGGCAAACTTGATGCTCCCCAGCAAAGCTAGTTCCCCAGTGGTGGGAGGCCCCCATCAGAGGGGTCCCCAGAGGTTGGTGCGCTTTGTGGTGAGGCAACACCCCTCCGCTTGCCCAGTGACTTTCACCCTGTGCATGGTAGTCTCCACCCTTGGAGGTGGGGAGAAGCGAGAAAAGCCACTTTCTCTGTGTGACTGATGTGAAGCTGCAGAACTGGGGTGCTGTACTATAATTGACAACACATTGACTTGGCCCACTGGACTGGCATAGCTCATCTACTAAGCACATAACTCTATGGCTTGCTCTCCACAGCTGGGTGGCTGCCAACAGTGGGATCTGTAGATGGGAAGGAAAATTCTGGTCAGAGACTTAGCAACTCCACCAACTGACCCTTCGCAGCAGGAGCAGCCTCCCAAGTGGGGTGAAAGATCCCTAAATAACATATTAGTGGCTCCCCCTAGCTGCAGCTCGAGCAAACATAGAAGCACACACACAGGCCTGTAGGCATTAGCTGAGATCTACTTTGCCTTTACCCCCACTTTAAGGGGAAATAGGGTCCAAATAACCCCTGAGAGTGGCAAAACCCTTTCTAAAGAACAGGACATTTGTATTCCTCATCCAGAAGTTCAGAAGCTAACACAGAGGCATCAGACTACCTCAATAACTGGCACCTCCATGCAATCTACAACCAACAACAGAGAGGGTAACCGCATAGCTTAACACAGTGCCCATCTCAAGCTATTAGAGGGCAGTAGAGTTATACACACAAGTGCAATCCACCACCTGGGACCTTAAGGTGGGGGACCAAACTCACTAATCTCCACTGGCAAGAGGTGAAGACAACAGATCAGAGGTAATCCAACTTGCTAAAATACCTCTAAGGCAGTACAACACCAGTGTGCCTCTTCTCACCACTGTCAAGGAACATCCATTGGGGGCTTGTTGTTAGGGGCACAAACCAGTCCTAGCACTCCCAGTTCTCAACCAAGTACCCCCATGAGAAAGGACCAGCAAAAGAACACAGAAAATATAAAAGATTGTGGGGAGCTGTCCTGAACGCAGGAGTCTTGGGGGGGTGTGTGCTGCCCAGCATACTGGGGTCCTTAACGAGAAAAGTGACGAAGTAGCTGCCCCCTGACATAGCTCTATTCTCCCATCTTGTTTTGCACTAAATGTTCTATACTGCACACTTGGCTAAATGGAATGATTAACCGATAGCAGAATGTTTTATGCCTCAAGCTTGAATAGTCAAACAAGTTAGTCATTTAGTAAAGGCAATCTCGGATCAACCCTGGGGGATCTGAACACAAGGGAGTTGATTGAATTGTCCTTGCCCTAAGCAAGAATAGGTAATAAAGTTAATCATAGGCAGAGAACAGATTAATTGATTCTAGTAACCTTTACCTTTGGGGGTGTGGGCTCAAGGAAATAGAGTTTAGAATAATAGTTATGGTATTAGGGTTGACTTAACAAAGGCCTTGTGATGTGATTTATGACCTTTGTGTTTAATCGGGTACGTGGGCTTTAGCACATAGGCATTTCTCTGTAATGGAATTTTCCACCTGATACCTGTATAAATATAGCTTAAAAATA
>CAUYRT010100279.1:0-44927 GCA_963574885.1 Lepilemur ruficaudatus | reverse complement strand
GCCTAGCTCACAGGAACCTCAAACTCCTGGGCTCAAGCGATCCTCCTGCCTCAGCCTCCAGAGTAGCTGGGACTACAGGCATGTGCCACCATGCCTGGCTAATTTTTTCTATATATTTTTAGTTGGCCAATTAATTTCTTTCTATTTTTAGTACAGACAGGGTTTCGCTCTTGCTCAGGCTGGTTTAGAACTCCTGACCTTGAGCGATCCGCCCGCCTCAGCCTTCCAGAGTGCTAGGATTACAGGCATGAGGCACCATGCCCAGCCTGCTTTTCAATATTTTTATTCAGTATGGTTTTGTTTGTATTTTTCAACTTGGGATGCACAGCATTTCTTGCATCTTGATACTGTTCTCAGCTTGGGAAAATTCTCAGCTACCACTGCCTCAAGAATTAGTTCTATCCTATTCTTTCATTCCTCTCTAAGATTCCAATAATATGCATATATTTTAAACTTATTCACCACATTCAGTATATGCCTTCGATTTTTTCTGTATTTTCCATTTTTTTTGTCTAAGCTTTACAATATAGTTTTCTATTGACAAATCATTTACTTTACATATTCTCATTTCAATTCTGTTTAGTAATATTTTCAAACATTAAATTCATGAGTTTTCCTTATAAGTTTTAGAATTATATTTGATTCTTATTTAATAGGTTTACCCTACTTTTCAATTTTGTATTTATTTATTTTTTTAGCATAATAAGCACAGTATCTTTAAGTTTAATAACTCCATTATCTAGATTGCTTATGAATCTGTTTCGGTTGTCTGTTATTTCTCTTGGATTTTAGTTTCCTTTTATTTCCGTTTTCTTTTTGTTAGTTTTTTAAGTTGAATACACACACTATAAATGAAACATTTTAGAGGATGTCTTGAGACCTAACAAGGTGTTTAACTTTCTTTCTACATGATGGCTAGGGGCATCACCAATCTTAGATTCCTTAATGCAATCAGAGATTGGTAAACTTCAAAGTTAGGCTTCAGACCCCGTAAGGCCGATCAATTTACTTCTTTGAATTCCACGTGCATCTGTCTCATATGGCATAGTAAAAATGGAAATGCAAATTCCCAGACCCACTCATTTAATTTTGGAAGAAGGCGTATCTTTAATAAGGAGTCCAGGCAATTTTATGCATATTAAAGTATGAAAACTATTTTACAAGCTGAATAAATTCTATACACCTTATTAAAAATAAGTGTGTAGTCTCCTAATAGACTTCTCAAACTTTTTTTCTATTTGTGTAAAGTTTTCATGATTCTTTTTCTTTTTCACTTTATTAGACACAGGTTTCAAAAAATCACAACAGAGTCTTTCAAAGAGTAACAATGGCAACGAAATTATTGGTTGATCTATTTGGGTATAGATTAATGTATAATGTCATACATTATACACTTGTAGTATATAATTGTATATAATGTGCTACATTTATAAGAAAAAAGTATATAAGATTAAAGTAATACTGTTTAATAGATTTTAAGATATTCTGGACACAGATTTTTATTTATCTGAGAAATGAAATCCTTCTAGACAGTTTTACAACTAAATAGGCTATCCTTCAATTGGCCAACATGCTTCTCCAGCACCTATAGATAAAACAACTAGATCATTTAATATATATTTTAAGGCTAGCATTCCTACAAGATAGGAATTCTAGTTTTGAAACGGCTGAGTGAAAGTAAGGAACAAAACTAAACTAAATAAAAGGTATATTCAAGAGCTATTTAGAATACAAGATCCAAGGTTAGCTTCTAATATACCTAAACCATAGATACACAAATTGTTAATATGGCAACAGTATAACATCAGTTCCAAATAACTCCAAATAAGGTTTGGTCTACTAGAGGTTTTTACCCTTGTATTACCTAATTCAATTTATTAATTGTTTCAATGTAGGAAAAATACCCCAAACCAGATAAATAATTACGCCAAGAAATGTTGGTCCCTCCCTATCCTCTTTCCCCTACCCCACCCTGAATAAATAATCAAATATTTGTGTAAGGTTGCCTGATTCACTTGGAGTATTTGGTATTCTACTATAGCAACACCCTCACTTATCACTTTTTAGCCCCCAAAATAAGGAAAATTTGCTATTTTTTAATGTCTCTAGACTATAATTTTAAAATTTTAAAATAAGGATTATAAAAAAAATCTACACTTTCAAGTTTAAAAAATGTTTATGCTGCAAAAAATACTTCACGAACTTTTAGTTTCTTTATTATTTTCTAACTGTTTTATCAAAAAAGCTGTGCAACACAGAAAACAGGGTCAGGTTGCCTAACTATATTCTGATATGACTTTTAGAAGACCCTGATCTTCTCTTTTTGTTCTCATTTCCTTACCTGTGAAATGGGGATAAATATACTTACTTTAAAAAGTTTTCTCTCTACAGAGAGGATTAAAATAGCTAATAATATGTAATATCCTTAGAACAGGGACTAGCATAAGTAAACCCTCTTTATGTGTTAGTTGTTATTATTATTATTAAAATACAGCATACGGTGACATTTTGCTGGCCTTTTTCTCCAAGATACATGACAAGTCTTCACAGTCTACTGAACTAACAAAAAATTGTGAACTAAAAAAAAAAAAAATTGTGAACTATTCAAGAAAAATATATTTATATTATTATTAAAATGTACCTTTCGTGCTATTGGTTCCTGACCTTCCATCAATGTGTACCAGCTGACAAGTTTATTCCAGCCCTCAGTTGGCAATAGTATATAATCCAATTCATCAATAAGATGTTCCTTAAGTGACTGGGCATCACCATCTGCAAAAGGAAAAATAAACTCAATACATAAAGACAATAATATATACCAATAAACACTTTGGTTTTATACATTACAAATTAAACTCATGAAGACTATTTTAAGTATTTAAAATCATGAGTTTTGACAAAAGCTCTGAAGAGGATCAAATCCCTCACATATCTCAAAATAACCTGTTGCTTTAAAAACTTAAATTTGTACCATCAGTCAAAAAGCAGTGCTTAAAAACATAATTTTTCTTTATTAGGCTCTAAAAAAAAATACTAAAGAGTAATTATTACCCAACAGACCTGGCAGAAGAGTGTTTCAAAATATTTTGATTATCAGAGGTCCCTCACATGGTAACAGCAGTGGTCATTCTAGTGTCAGCTGATACAGCAAATTCGGAAGAAAATCAATAACCTTTTACAACGAATCCAAGACACATAGGCTGAGAAACCATGATGGAAATCATAAAAGGGAATCTTGTGAACCATCTCATTATTCCAGAAGGCCCACAATCTGTATTCCTCCCAAGATCTAAAATGAAGGTAATTGTTCAGATGTGTTTCTAATTCTATGACACTTTCAAATTTTTGGTTAAACTCAAAAATTTAGTGTAGGGAAGCCCAAAGATCTAGAAGAAATTTCTGGATTCATACCTAAACCTAATCTGAGACTTGTTTGTTATTTGGCTATTTGAATTTCCAAAGTGCAGAAACAGCTCACTGAGTTATATTCAACTTACAGGAGATTTTTCTTGTTCTGAGTTAGTCTTAACACGGGAAACAAGATTATTTTTGGTAGCATTTCAATAATTAGAACATACTATTACTATTAAAATTTAACAATGTAAATCAAGAAGCAGGAAAGCACTTGAAAAATGTCACTTATTCTGTTTTTTGTAACTATCGTATTTTGCATTTTCTAGAATTTTATATGAAGATAGTACCTGGTTTCTGTTACTATAGACAAATTTGCATTTCTAGAATCTTATATAAAAATAGTATGTCCTGTTTTAAGTTTGTTTTCATTCATGCCGCATCATTATTTTGAGATCCATCTATGTTTTTACGTAACAATAGTTCCTTTTAATTGTGGAGCAGGATTTCATTACATGGATATGTTAAAATTTGTTTATCCATTCAGGTGTTGATGGGCATACGGGTTGTTCATAATTTTGTCTATTACAAATAACAGTGTATGAACATTTATGTACAACTTTTCACATGGATAAGTGCTTTTATTTCTCTCAAGTAAATACCCAGGTGTGGAATGAGTGGGTCCTACAGTAAATGTATGTTTAACTTTTTAAGAAACCACCAGACCATTTTGTGAAGTGGTTATACTATATTACATCTGTAGAAACTGTATGAGAGTTTGGTATAGATCAGTCTTTTAAATTTTAACCATTGTAATACATGTATAGTGGTACCTCATTGTGGTTTTATAATCTTCATTTCTCTAATACTAATGATGTCGAGCATCTTTGTATATGCTTTAGGAAAACTGTCTTTTTTGGTAAAGCATCTATTTAAATCGTTTGCCTATTTTTTCCATTGGGTTTTATGTTTTCCTCAAAATAAGTTTTACAAACTCTGTATACTCTGCATACAATTCTTTTATTAATTATGTGATTTGTAAATATTTTCTCCCACACTGTGGCTTGTCTTTTCATTTTCTTAACAATGTCACTTGAAGAAGCTTTTATTACTGATGAAATACAATTTATCAAAACAAACAAAAACAAATAAATAGATTTTTTCCTATTTTTTTTCCTGTAAGTTTTAGTTTTTATAATTAGGTCTATAATCCATTGCACACGGTGCCATATGTGGACCAAGGTTCAGTTTTTTTGCAAACAGATACCCAAATGCTCAAGCAGTATTTAGCAATCCTTTTGCTACTGAATTCCTATTGTATCTTTGTCTAAAATCAAATTAACATATATATATCTATTTCTACACTCTCTAATCTGGTCAATCGATCTATTTGTCTTTATGCCAATATTAGACTATACACTGATTATTATAGATTTAAAATAAGTTTTGACATCAGATAGTGTTAAGTGCTATAATTTTTTTTTGAAACATTCAAAGTTGTTTTGGTTTTCTACGTCATTTGCATTTCCACATGAATTTTTGAATCAGCTTGTCAATTTCTATTAAAAAAAACCTACCGGACTACTGAATATTCATCCACATGCACTACTTCTTAAAGACAATTATTTTTAATTCTCTGTCAGGCAATTCATCTCCATTTCTGTAGGGTCAGTTTCTTAAAATCTATTTTGTTTCTTTGTGTCATGTTTCCCTGATTCTTCAAGCTCCTGCAGCTTTGCATTGGTGCCTGTGCAACTAAAGAAATAACCACCTCTCCCGGTCTTTATGAACCGGCTTTGACAGGGAAATACCTTCACAAATCAGGCTGGCTAGAAATTCTGGGAGCCTCTCAAATTTTTTCTATAGATGTGTCTTTTCTGTACTTGCACATGTAGGTTCTTACAGGGATTTATTGGTTTCTGTGTTTTGTTTTGTTTTCAGGAGCCCATAATCTCTTCCCCCCTCTGGTATCTTACTGCTGTACCATGGACCAGAACATTGGAGACATGCTTCACTCCTCTCCCTCCTCCCTATAAAGAAAGCTTGAGTTCTGCGCCTTCTCCCAGTCTTGCAGAGCTGTGCTGATTGCAGCATATCGTCAGCCCCTTTTCCTTTATTCTTAACTGTCCTCACCAAACTATGCCAGTTCTATTAGCACACCAGTGAGGCAGGACAGAAATCAGCCCTTTGAGCAGCACACTTCAAGACTGGGACATTGAAGGCAGACTCTACTTCTCTTCCTCCTTCCTAGGAGACAAGCCTCAGGTTCTGTGCCTTCTCCCAATATTGCAGAGCTATGGCAGCTTTAGCAAGCCACCAATCCCTTTTCCTTTGTTTTTAACTTCACCAATTTAACTGAACTATCCCAGTTCCACCAGGCATAGTGAGACAAGATAGAAACCTGCTCCTCAGGCAGCACACTAAAAGGCCAGGATATCTCACTTCTCTCCTTCCCTTCTATGAAAGAAGCCTTGGGTTTTTAGACTTCAATTTCACAGAGCCTTCCCACTGTGGCAGTCACCTACCTCTTTTCCTTTGTTAACTGCCTTCAGGCATCAGGACTATGCTGGTTCCATCAGCATCCCATTGAAGCAAAACAGAAATCAGCCCTTCAAACAACACACTAAAAGGCTGGGCAGTTAGACACACACTCTCCTCTCTTTCTCCAAGAGAGAGGTCCTGAGCTGTGATAATCTCTCTCAGTGCTAAGCTATGCAAGCTTGGAAGAGGGACTGATACGGGCAAAATGAAATTGTTCTTCTCATTCATTCTTGTAGTTATTCTGTTTTTTACTCTTCTAGAGTACAGACTTAACTGGATCCTGGGCTTCTCATAAAGATACTGTGGTCCATATATCATTGTTAAGTCAGTTTCTGTGGAGGAATGAGGGCTGGGACTTCCTATTCTATAATCTTGCTGATGTCACTCCTCAACATATTTTCAAGTTATGCCATGAGATGGGTATATAATTCAGGATTATTAAGTTCTCTTGATGAACTGTCCCATCCCATGAATCATTATGAAGTGATCTTCTATTCCTGGTAATGTTCTTTATTCTGAAACTTAATGTCTATCATTAATATAGCCACTCCAGCTTTCTTCTGACAGTGTTAGCATGTGTATTAGTTTTTTACTGCTACATGCCACAGTACCATAGTGGCTTAAAACACCACCCATTTATTGTCTCACAGTTCTGTGGGTCAGCAGTTCAAGTGGGCTCAAGTGTATTCTATGCTTAGGATTTCACAAGGCTGAAGTCAACACGTCCGCTGTGCTGGGCTCTTATCCGAAGTCTCTGAGGAACAATCTGCTTCCAAGCCCATTCACGTTATTAGCAGAATCCAGTTACTCATGGTTGTGGCTAAGAGTCCTATTTCCTTACTGGTTGTCAGCCTGAGGTCTCTCCCTGTTCCTAGAGGCTGCCTGCCTTGTGTCTCATGTGGTCCCTTCCAACTCCAAACTAGTAATGATGCAATGAATCCTTTCCATGCTTTGAAATTTCTGACTTCTTCTACTACTAGGCAGAGAAAACTCTTTGCTTTTAAAGGGCAGGTGTGATTAGATTAAACTCACGAGGATAATCTCTTTTTACCATGTAACATAACCATCAGAGTGATATCTCATCCTATTTACAGGTTCCACCCATATTCAAAGGGGAGAGGATTATAAAAAAGTGAGAGTTACTGGGGCTCAGTCTTAGAATTTTGCTTACCAGAGCATGGCATTATCTTTTTTCCATCTTTTACTTTTAATCTATCTGTGTCTTTACATTTAAAATGAGTTTCTCATAGACAGTTTATAGTTGGGTCTCAATTCTTTTACCCAATCTACAGTTTTTAATTGTGGTGTATATATTTAATGTGATTATTCACAGTGCTGGGCTTAAATCTACTATCTTATTATTTATTTTGTATTTCTCTCATCTTCTGTTAACTTTTTCCACTCTTTTAAGGGAGATACTTTTTTTGAAGCTTAGTATTTCTTCTCATTATGGATCATATTTTCCTGCTTCTTTGCATGACAGGTATTATTTGGTCAGATCTAAAATGTTATAAATTTATGTTGCTAGATTCTGGATATTTTTATATTCTTAAAAATACTCTTGAGTTTTGCTCTGAAATGCCGTTAAACTACTTGGAGATAGTTTTATGTTTTCAGATTAGTGGGTCACAAACTAATTTCACCCTATTATAGAGATAAAAATGTTCTCAGTGAATTATGAGGTTTTCCATTCTAGCTGCTGGGAACACAAATTATTCCCAGTTTTATATCAGCTTCGATAATTGTTCCCTGTAATTTTTTTGGATGGTTCTTTCCCTGGCTTTGGGTAGCTTCTTCCCATACAACCTGCTAATCAATAGTCAATTGAAAACTTAAGACAGACCCTCTTGAGGTCTTTAGGTCTCTCTCTCTCTGAGCTGTCTGCTCCTCTCTGACACTCTCCTGAAAACTCTAGCCGCCTTGGTCTGTCTGGACTTCCAAATCCTTTCTTCTCAACTAAGGGAGATTTGCAAGGACCTGCACGAGTTTCTCCTTCCTGTGCTGTGTCTTGGAAACTCTTTCAATGTAGTAAGCTGAAGGCAATCAGAGGGCTTACCTCATTTGTTTCCCATCTCTCAGGGATCACTGTTTTTTGTTGCCTGATATTCAGTGTTTTGATAATTGCTGTTTCATATATTTTGTCAGGGTTTTATTTAGTTCAGATGGGAGGGTAAATCCAGTCCCTGTTACTCCATCTTGGCCAGAAATGGAAGTTCTGGTACTTATGTTTTATTCCCTTTAAATGTAGTAAGAGGTATAGAAGGACTGGCAAGTAGTCAAAGTTGTTGAAGGTTAATGCAAAAATCCAGTAATGTAAACGTACATCAGTGCTCCTCAACTTTAAAAAGAGGATGTGTCCATTAGGAAAAACAATGTGGTAACAGCATTTCCTCAAAATAATAAGAGAGTACTTTCTAATTTACAATCTTCATCTAAATATGTTTAATAAACCCTTGTTTAATAAACCCTTATTACATTATAAATGAAAAACAAAATCTGTCATGATACAGAATAACTAGTTATAATAGGATAACCTAAGTTCATTAGGTCAAATCTAATAATGGAAAGACATTTCTAATTTATCAATTTATTTACATTAACATTTTCCACATTCAATCCATTGATATTTACATACTGAAATTTAACACATTCACAATTTGACTGAAGGAAGAAAATAATGACCTTTGAGGAGTCCAGAGTTATCAATGGGTCCAGGATATACATTTTGATCTCCCATCTGGTATTTGTCCCAACTGTCAAAGCCAACATATTTTTTCCACTGTTTGAACCAGCGACTATCAACCAGGTACCTAGAAAAGAAAAGAAATCAGTTAAAATACCTGGAAATATAGGAACAGCTAGAGAGCTATTTTTGATATTTCATTTTATATTAAAGTACATATCTACTTCAAAGGATTATTGAGAATAACTATAATGCTATTTAGTATTTGGAAGAAAAATACTTCATTTGTATAAAGTACTTTTTCTATGGTTCCATAAATATCAGCTACTTGAGGACAAGTATTGACGTAATTAAAAAAAAATCCATAACATCACTTTTAAAAACATGGAGGTGATGGGTATTCAAGAAAATACTTTTCTTTTCTTTTCTTTCTTTCTTTTTTTCTTGTTTTTTGAGACAGGGTTTCATTTTGTCACCCTGGTTATAGTGCACTGGCATTATCAGAGCACACTGCAACCTCAAATTCCTGGGCTCAAGCAACCTTCCTGCTCAGCCTCCTGAGCAGCTGGGCCTACAAGTGCAAGTCACCACACCTGGCTAATTTTTCTACTTCTTTTTTTGTAGCGATGGAGTCTTGCTCTTGTTTAGGCTAGATACAAACTCCTGGCCTCAAGCAATCCTCCCACCTTGGCCTCCCAAGTGTTAGGATTACAGATGTGAGCCACTGTGTCTGGCCTAGAAAATGCTTTTCAACTAAACAAGAATTCAAATAACTGTAAGGATCAATCACAACAAATTTTAAAATGCAAGGTGGTAAAATAGAAAACAATACAAAAATTTTTTCAAGAAACTTGCAAAAACAGTATATTAATTTTATGTACTTTACTGTGTTTTTTTTGGAGGGAAGAGAAGTTGGTTATTAATGCTTTGCAAGGTTAATTACAATAATTATAATGAAACTTAAAAAAACCCTTAAAAATAATTAAACTTCTTTACCAACAGAAGTTAATAACAACAATACTTTCTCTGTTCCTCATACAGTAGTAAAATCTGCTGGGGCAAGCAGGATTGGTTTTTGAATGATTTCAAAAGTGTGATACACTAAGCACTATAAGCATTACTGAAACTATATTCATCTTATTTTCAACTACCTAGAATTAGCTTCTGATCAGATGATTAGTGATAGAAAATGTAAAATAAGTGTCACTAGCAAAGAAAGCATTAAAAAAAAAACAAAAGCAAAAACCTTTACAAATTTATTCTGACTATAATATACCTACTATGAAATAATGCTTTGCCACTGGCTCATAATTATTTTAAATTCTTTTCCAGAAAACATTTCTTACACATTTGACCAGGTTAGATCATAAACAAAATGAAAAGTAAAGGTTAATGAGACATTTAAAGCTCATGTATGTAATGATGCAGGTAGCAAAGTTTTCTTAGGAAATCATCATTCTAATGTTTCTAGGCATACCACATACAGTACTGTAAGAATAAAAAAACCAAAGTTATGTCTGAAAATAGCAAAGGAAAGGCACCAACCTAACAAAACCTCATAATTCTTAAAGAATATTCATGAGCAGTTTAATTCTCTAAAAATGGGTATGCAGAATCATCTATGTACCAGTACTCCAAACCCACTGTCAGGGTTATGCAACTTAAAAGCCTCCACACTGCGGAATTCAAAGATTTCTGAGAAAAGAAGAATTGAGGGACTAAGTCTTAAGAAAATCTTGTTTTCTAAAATAAATATACACTGCTTTCTTTGCAAACAAATGTCATACTACGATACAGTTCTATTCTCATTCATCTAAGTGTCTATTATTGTTCTAATTTCACAGTGTTGTGATTACCTTATTTTTGATATTTTTAGGGCAAGTTCCTCCAGCTTGTTGTTCCTACAAATTGCCTTAGCTATCCTTGGCCATTTGCTTTTTCTTTTTTCCTTTTTTTTTTTTTCTGAGACAGAGTCTATATTGCCTGGGCTCGAGTGACATGGCATCAGCCTAGCTCACAGCAAACTCAAACTCCTGGGCTTGAGCAATCCTTCTGCCTCAGCCTTCTGAGTACCTGGGACTACAGGCATGTGCCACCATGCCCCGGCTAATTTATTCTATATATTTTAGTTGGCCAATTCATTTCTTTCTACTTTTGGTAGAGACGGGGTCTCGCTCTTGCTCAGGCTGGTCTCCAACTCCTGAACTCAAAAGACCCACCCGCCTCAGCCTCCCAGAGTGCTAGGATTACAGGCATGAGCCACCGCGCTGGCCTTCATTTGCTTTTTTATATAAATTTTATAAACAGTTTATCATGTTCCACAAAAAAAGCCTATTAAGATTTTAATTGAAATGCATTAAATTTCCAAATTAATTTGGGGAAAATAGCTGTCTTTACAAAACTAAGTCTTCTCATCCACAGCCATGGCATATGTCTCCATTATTCAGGTTAATGTCTTTCAATAAATTTTATCGTTTTTTTTCTGATAAAGATCGAACTTATTTTGTTAGATTCATTCCTAGGAACTTCACAGTTTTTCTATGTGAAATTATATATCTTTTCCAATCAATTACATTTTATAACTGAGCTGATGCATAGAAATGATTCATTTTTTAAAGTGATTAATCTTATATTCACCAGCCCCCTGAATTCTTAACAGTTCTATTTGGTTGTAGATTCCCTTGGATTTTGCTACGTAAAAAATCATATTGTTGCTGCAAATGATGTGTTTTATCTTTTCCTTTATAATTCTATTCCTAATTTTTCTTGTCTAATCACTTGCTCAGACTTCTAAAATTATGTAGATAAAGAGATAGCAAACATTTTTGTCTCAATTTTAATGAGGATAAAGTTTCACCATTAGGTAGACTTTTGATAAATACTACTTATGAATTTGCTATAGGTTTTTGATAAATACTGCTTATTAGAGAGGTTCCCTTTTATTCAACATTTCTTTAGACTATCATGACTAAGTGTTGACAGTGACAAAAATTTTCTGCATTTACAAAATGTTTTTCCAGTACTACGCTGAACAAAACTAGGTAGTTTTTCTTCTACTACTTTCCTAGAAAGTAGTTTGTAAGGACAGAGATTATCTATTCCTTGATGATTTGGTAATACCTGTATGAAAAGCTATTATGGAGTCTAATATCACTTGGGAGGGTAGATTTTTCATCTCCAATTAATTTTCTTAAATAGCCACTGGCTTTTGCCTTTAAAATGAAAATGCAGAATTCACAGTTAGTTTTCTTAAGTAGTAACGGCACATGCATTAAAAATAAAAATATGGACTTGAGATAAAATTAACATTATGATTACATATATCATTTGTAAAACATTAAAAACTATTTGTGAAATAGTATCAAAATTCTATCTTTATTTACTTAAGAGATATTTTTAAAACACAGAATTTTATCTTCCAAAGGGCTTAATAATCACTTTACAGTTATACAGTAATCCCCCTGTATTCATGGTTTCGCTCTCCATGGGTTCAGTCATGTGGGTTCAGTCACCCATGGTTAGCTGTGGCCCCAAAATATTATATCACTACTCTTGTGCTTTGGGGATATTTTATTATTTTTTTATTTCAGAATATTACAGGGGTACAAACACTTTGGTTACATAAATTGACCCTGCACCGCCCGAGTCAGAGCTACAAGTGTGCCCATCCCCCAGAAAGCACGCACCACACTCACTAGGTATGAATTTACCCATCCCCTCCCTCCCTGCCCCACCTGCTTGATACTGATGAATGTTATTTCCATATGTGCATGTATGTGTTGATCGATTAGTACCAATTTAATGGTGAGTACATGCAGTGATTGTTTTCATTCTTATGATACTTCACTTTGAAGAATGGGCTTCAGCTCTGGATGGTAGTTCACCTTTTTTTATGGCTGAGTAGTACTAGCACTCCATAGTATACATATACCACATTTTATTAATCCACTCATGCATTGATGGACACTTGAGTTGTTTCCACATCTTTGCAATTATGCTGCTATAAACATTCGAGTGCAGATATCTTTATTATAGAATGCCTTTTTTTCCTTTGGGTAAATACCCAGTAGTGAGATTGCTGGACCAAATGGTAGTTCTACTTTTAGTTCTTTGAGGTATCTCCATATTACTTTCCATAGAGGCTGTACTAGTTAGCAGTCCCACCAGCAGTGTA
This sequence comes from Lepilemur ruficaudatus, assembly GCA_963574885.1. Lineage (NCBI taxonomy): Eukaryota > Metazoa > Chordata > Mammalia > Primates > Lepilemuridae > Lepilemur > Lepilemur ruficaudatus. The sequence continues at coordinate 32,178 of CAUYRT010100279.1, read as the reverse complement.
TGGGTGTTTCTATCTCTCTACAGCCATGCCAACATTTACTGTTTTGGAACTTTCTGCTAAAAGCCATTCTCTCTGGAGTTAAGTGATATCTCATTACGGTTTTGATTTGCATTTCCCTGATGATTAGAGATGTTGAGCATTTTTTCATATGTTTGTCGGCAATTAGTCTATCTTCTTTTGAAAAGTTTCATTAAGTAAAATAAAGGTTACTAGAACCTAAGCACTGTGATACCTTAACAGTTGATCAGATAAACAAAATGCGTACTAAGTGACTAAAGGCATTCTGGATGGGACAGCACAAAATTTCATTACGCTACTCAGAACAGCATGCAATTTAATACTGATGAATTGTTTATTGCTGAAATCCTCCATTTACATCACAATGCCTACATCATTTACCTCACTTCATCTCATTACATAGGCATTTTATCATTTTATATCATTACCAAAAGTGTGAGTACAGCACAATAAAATATTGACACCACATTTGTATAACTTTTATTATAGTATGTTCTTATAACTGTTATATTTTATTATTAGTTATTGCTTTCTGTGCCTTATTTATAAGTTAAACTTTATCATAGGTGTGTATGTATAGGAAAACCAGGATATATAAGGTTTGGTACTATCTATAGTTTCAGGAATCCACTGGGGTTCTTCGAACATATCCCCCACCATTAAGGGGACTACTGTACTGAATTAAGATTTCTACTTGGTAGTATTCATCTGCTGCTATATGTTTCTAGATCTCTCTTTCCTAGATCTTGAAGTGACTTCTTTCTATATAATGACCCTATTATTACAGGAGACTTTCCCATTTGATGATATGTAATGCTTTCAACACTACCTTCAGTTGAAAAAGGGCATTATATTTCTATTATATGCCATCTATACCTAATATACAGAATTTGTGGTAATGAATCATCAGGGAAATAAAAAAATAGGAGCATGTATTCCAGAAAAAATGTACAGTCCTGTAGGTATATCTAAGAAAGATAAGATTAGATGATGTGGATAAATGAAAAGATTTTATTTCAAGACATTTATACAGATCTGTTGCCCTATAAAAACTCTACTCCTGAATCTACGAAATCTGCCAAAATCCCAATGTTCTTCAATTTGAACTGATAAAAGCCTAGGACAGAATCAACAGATCACAAAAACTACAAATAAGTGAACAAAGACCTGAATTTATACATTCTCAACAGCACTCAATGCTTGGTATACTACTGGGTCCAGATGGGCCCAATTGTAACTTTGATTTCTTTTTTGAACAGTTGTAACTATTTGTAAAGATTACTATCTCATGGCTTTTATTCTTAGATCTCTAAGAAAGATTAAAAGTCATGAAATGCTAATCTTTACGAATAGTTATAACTACAATTCCAGGATGACATCTAAAATCCTTAACATTGTCTAAAAGGTTTTGCATGATTTGCCCCATCTACCTCTCCAGTCTCAAGTGTTATCATTTTTCTTTAGGTTCAGATCCAGTTACAAAGAACCTTCTTTCAGTTCCTTGACACAACATTTTCTTGCCTCACGGGCCCTACTGCCTACGATATTCTCCTATTCCCTGAATGTTTATGTTCCCACATTCCAAAATTCATATATTAAAGTCTTAACCCCTCAGGTGATGGTATTTTGGAGGTCATTAGGTCATTTAGGGCACAGCCCTCAGGAATGGGATTTGTGCCTTTATAACAGAGGCTCCAAAAGACACCTCATCCCTTCTGCCATAGGAAGACATAGCTAGAAGGTGCCATCTATGAACCAGAAAGCAGGCCCTCACCAGACACAGAATTTGCTAGTGCTTAGCCATCTTGGACTTCCCAGCATCCAGAACTATGACAAATAAATTTTTGTTGTTTTAAAGTCACTTACTGGTACTTTGTTAAAATAGCTCAAATGGACTAAGACATGCAGTTATCTCCTATAAACTTTCACATACCAGCCAAAATGTCACTGTCTCATAGAATCCTTCCATAAATCTTACCCCACTTCCTCCCAGTGTGGAAGAAGAAAAACATGATGGCAATCTCAGTCTCCTAGATACCAAGACTCTTAAGTTATAGAAATTACTTTTAATAACAAAACTACGAACATTGGGTTTTTTTACTCTTGAGTCAGGTGCATACATTTAAACGCTTTAATATGTTGGCTCACTTACTCCTTTAATTACCCAATGAGCTAGGTGCTATTATCATAATTCCATAGGTAGAGTACACAGGCATACAGAAATTAACTTGCCCAAGGTTACAAAGTGCCAAAGCTGTGATTAAGAAAATGTGATATTGGCACAGAAAATAGCACACACACAAAAAAACCCAAGCACACACACAAAAAAACCCAAACAAACAAACAAAAAACCAAAATGAAGCTGGGTATAATGGCACGTGCCTATAATCCCAGCTACTCCAGAGACTGAGGCAGAAGGTTCACTTGAGCCCGGGAGTTCAAGATCAGCCTGGGCAACATAGCAAGACGTCATCTCAAAAAAAAATAATAAAAATAAAAAAATAAGAAAGAAAGAAAGGAGAGAAAGGCAAGAAAAGAAAGAAAACATAAAAGAAATAAGAACCAGACTCACATGTAGAGATATGGTAAGTGTTCAACAGCATCATCACAAACTAGTGGGGGAAAATGGATTATTCTACAAAAGTACTGGGACAACTGACCAAGAATGTGGGAAAAAATTAATTACAGCTCTACCTCACATACACAGTGAGTTATGCTCTAACGCTTGCTTTGAAAACTTGAATGTGTGTTACAGCACAACTGATACATAAGGCAAATCAAAGCCACAATGAGATATCACTTCACACCTGTTAGGACGGCTACTACTAAAAAAACAAAAGATAACAAGTGTTGGTGAGGTTGTGGAGAAACTGGAACCCTTGTATTAGAACCCAGCACTATTGGGTAGGAATGTAAAATGGTACATCAGCTATGGAAAACAGTATGGAGGTTCCTCAAAACATCAAAAAAACTACCATATGATCCAGCAACCCCACCTCTGGGTATATATCCAAAAGAACTGAAATCAGTATCTTGAAAAGATACATGCACTCCCATGTTCACTTTAACAATATTCACAATAACCAAGATGGGAAAACAACCTAAAAGCACATTGATAGATGAATTGATTAAAAAAAATGTGGTATACATACACAAAGAAATACTATTCAGCCTGAAAAAAAAGAGGAAATCCTGTCACACACAGCAACATGGATGAACTTGGAGGACATTATGCTAAATGAAATAAACCAGTCATAGAAAGACAAATACTGCATGATTTTACTTATGTGAGCTATCTAAAATAATCATATTCATAGAAACAGAGTAGAATGGTGGTTACCAGGGTTTGGGTGGGTTGGGGAGAAATAAGGAGTTGGTGTTCAGTGGACAATAAGGTTTCAGTTATGCAAAATGAGTAAGTTCTAGAGATATGTTGTACAACACTGTGCCTATAGTTAACAATACTGTACTGTGCACTTAAGAATTTAAGAGGGCAGATCACGTGTTAAGTGTTCTTATTACAATAAAAAAAATTGATACAGACAGTCCCAACTTAGGATGGTGTGGTTTACGATTTCTGAACATTATGATGGTGGCAAAATGATACACAGTAGGTAGAAACTGTACTTCAAGTACCCATACAATGATTCTGTTTTTCACTTTCAGCACAGTATTCATAAATTACATGAGATATTCAACAGTTTATTATATAATAGGCTTTGTGTTAGATGACTTTGCCCAACTGCAGACTAATATAAGCGTTCTGAGCATGTTTAAGGTAGGCTAGGCTAAGCTATGATGTTTGGTTAGGTTAAGTGCATTAAGCACATTTTTGATTTATGATATTTTCAACTTTTGATGGGTTTATCAGGCTGTAACCCCATCGTAAGAGGAGGAGCTTCTGTATACATTCTTATGCCACATAACAATATTTTGGTCAACAATGAATATATACATTTATAATGGTGGTCCTATAAGATTATAATGGAGCTGAAAAATTCTTATTGCCCAGTGACATCGTACCCACTGTAACATTATAGCATAACACAGTACTCATCTGTTGATGGTGATGGTGTAAAAAAACTAAGCTGCGAGTAGCATAGCCCACATAATTACGTACAGTATATATAATACTTGATAATATTAAATGACTATGTATTTGCTATACTATACATTTTATCATTATTTTAGAGTGTACCCCTTCTACTTATACATAAAAAGGTTTATTGTAAAAGAGCCTCAGGTAGGTCCTTCAGGAAGTATTCCAGAAGGCATTGTTATCATGGAAGATGACAGCTCCATGCATGTTATTGCCCTTGAAGACCTTCCAGCGAGAGAAGATGTGGAGGCGTAAGACAGTGATATTGATGATCCTAACCCTAGGCTAATATACGGGTTTGTATCTTAGTTTTTACTAAGAAAGTTTAAAAAGCAAAAAATAAATAAATGAATAATTTTAAAAATAGAAAAAAGCTTATAGAATAAGAATATAAAGAAAATATTTTTGTACAGTTGTACAATGTATTTGTGTTTTAAACTAAGTGTGTCCACAGAAGAGTCAACAAGTTTTTAAAAATTAATACGTTTCTAATGTAAAGCATTACAGTAAGCTAAGGTTAATTTATTATAAAGAAAAATATTTTTTAATAAATTTAGTGTAGCCTAAGTATACAGTATTTATAAAGTCTACAGTAGAGTAATGTCCTAAGCCCTCACCTTCACTCACCACTCACTCACTGACTCACCCACAGTAACTTCCAGTGCTGGAAGCTCCATTTATGGTAAGTAAACGTCCCATACAGGTATACCATTATTTATCTTTTATACCATACTTTTAGTGTACCTTTTCTGTTTAGACATGTTTAGATACACAATTAGCACTGTGGTACAATCACCTATAGTATACAATACAGTAATATCGTGTACAGGTTTGCAGCCTAGGAGCAATAATCTATATCATATAGCCTAGGTGTGTAGTAGGCTCTACTATCTAGGTTTAAGTACACTCTATGATGTTTGCACAATGAAATTGCCTAATGATGCATTTTCCAGATCATACCCTTGTCATTAAGTGACAAGTGACTGTATTAGGGAACAATTTGAATATAACAAATTACAGTGTATATTTAAGCACCATTTCATCCACAAGTAGGGCCACAACTAGGTTAGACAAGTGAGATGTTTACGGACCCTGAAAGTCAATGTTTGCTTAAATTTTATGCCTTAGGTGCCTTACCCTACCTAGTTCCAACTCTGAAAGAAACACTAGGTGAACATAGAAAACTACCCACACAACTATAGTGACCAGCATAGGAATGCACAAAACACACACAACTCAGACATCTACCTAAATGTTATGAGCCACACCCTCCACATCTGCTGTTAAAACTTCCTGACAGATTTCAGATAATCTCTATGTACTACTTCACAATAACTCACAAGCTGCAACCCTCCTGAATCCCACTTCCACAGGCAAACTTCATCTTTTTCAAGATAAAATTCATATTTATTGTGGCACTTATATATTTCTTAGCCATTTAACACATGCAAAACTGTGCTACCACTCTGGGGTATCTTTTTAAAAAACATGTCACTGGAAAAGTTTTTGAGTATTGTACCCCAATCCCATTTTTTCCCATATGCCCTGTAGTTTTTACTGTGCCATTTTTGCATAGCATGGTGATTTTTAAGAACACATGCTATGTTATGGCAGACCTAACTATATAAAAATAAAGATGAGTTTAAAAGTAAATGTGAAAAACAAAAGTACAAATTTTAGAAAGCTATATAAGAAAACCCTTGTTACCTTAAAATATAGGAAGATTTAAGACAAAAAGCAACAAATCTTAAAGAAAAAGGTTGATAAACTTGCCAAGATTAAAATTAAAAGATTCTGTTCAAAAAAACTACCACCAAGTAAAGAGAGAAGATACAGACTGGGGAAGATACTTACACTGCATATAATCAACAAAGGGTTAATATACATGAAAAACTCCCTTAAATTAAAAAACAAAAGAATAATGGGCAATTTATAGAACAGGAAATCAGAATAGCCTCTACACATGAGAAGATGCTTAACCTCATTAGCAACAAGGAAAATGCAAATAAACACCACAAAGAGATATCACATCATTTCCATGAAACTGGTGAACACACAAGCACATGCACATGTGTCAACAATATTAAATGTGGAGATGTGTAGTAACAGGAATTCTTACACTTCGAAAGGGTTGCGGTAGGGTAAACAAGAATCCTTACTTTGGCAAATAATCTGGCAATGTCTATTAAAGATGAAGATGTGCAAACCATATAATCATGTATTGGCATTGTTAAGTTCTAACCTACAGAAATTCTTGCACATTTTCACAAGAATAAAACTATAAGAATACTTACTGCAGCATAATTTGGAAGAACGAAAATTGAAAAAAATCTCACATGCATTAGTCATACAATGAAATTAAAAATACATTAACATGGATAAATCTCAAAACTACAATGTTGAATGAAAAAAGGAAGCTGCAAAAGCATGCATGCAATATAATACAAATATATTAAGATAACATGAATATGCATACACAGAGCACCTACAGAAAATTTTAAAAAATACCACAAATACTATATATTATTTACAGATCCATGCATAAGTAGTAAAAGCATAAAAAGGATTATAAAGTTCAATTTCAGAATAGCGGCTGCCCAAGCAAGGGAGGGAAAAGGATGGCATCAGGAAAAATACAGGGAGATTCAACTGTGTTTGTAATGCTTTATTTTTTTTAACTAAGAGGGGTTAGGTTATTAAATGTGTTTTTGATTTTCAACTTTTGATGGGTTTATTGGGCTGTACCCCCACTGTAAGTGGAGGAGCATCTGTATACATTCTTGCACCACATAACAATACTTTGGTCAACAATGGACTATATATACATCGGTGGTCCCATAAGAGTAAAACGGAGCTCAAAAATTCCTATTGCCTAGTGACGTCACAGCCATTGTAACACTGAAACACCGTAGAATGCAGTACTATCTATTTATGGTGATGCTGGTGTGAACAAACCTACTGTGTTGCCAGTAGTATAGCACATACAATACTTGATAATAATAAATGACTATGTATATATTTGCTATACTTTTTACTGTTATTTTAGAGTGTACTCCTTCTACTTACATAAAAAAAAGTTAACTGTAAAAGAGCCTCAGGCAGGTCCTTCAGGCGTTATTCCAGAAGGCATTGTTATCATAGGAGATGATAACTTTGTTTTATTTTTACTTATACTCTTCTGTCTTCTTGAAATATTACATTAAATGAGTATCTGTTTTCTGTTAATATAAAATAATAGGTTCATGTATATATACATCTTCTTCATATATACACACATAGAATAAAGTATAGTCAAATGAATAGACAAAGAGTAATGTGGAGGCCAGCAAAATTGAGTGGTGTTTTTTTTTTTTTTGAGACAGTCTCCCTTTGTTGTCCTGGCTTGAGTGAGTCCCATGGTGTCAGCCTAGCTCCCAGCAACCTCAAACTTCTAAGCTCAAGCAATCCTCCTGCCTCAGCGTCCTGAGTATCTGGGACTACAGGTGCTCACCACCATGCCCAGCTAATTTTTGTTTCTATTTTTAGTTGCCCAGCTAATTTTTTTCTGTTTTTAGTAGAGACAGGGTCTCACTCTTGCTCAGGCTGGTCTCAAACTCCTGACCTCCAGCAATCCTCCCGCTTCAGCCTCCCAGAGTGCTAGAATTACAGGTGTGAGCCATCGTGCCTGACTAAAACTGAGTGCTAAAATGACAGTCAACAAAAATAATTATAGATGCAGTTTAGTTTTTTTAATTGAGGTGAAAATATATACAGCAAAATGCACATGATGCATATAGTTTTAGTTGACTATTTGCTTTTTAAAGAAATTTATTTTATAATATCTTTTCTATTTCCAGTTTTTCCAAACAGATCAACTTACATTAGATTTTAATAAAAAATCTACATAAGCTTTGAAGAATTTTCTTTGGAGCAGCATAATTTATTTGTGATCATTTCTAAATTTACCAAAATATGATTCTGATAAACAGTATGTACTCATTCTTGAGAAATTATTTCCTCTTGTAACTAGAGTACTAGTAAATAAGCCAGAAAAATTGAAATGATGGGATGACATCTCATACAAAAGGAAAAGCACAGATTATTACCCCTGATATTTTGGAATATAAGCAAAACAATCAAAAAATCCTAAAATTGACATATTTACTAATTTGAAGATGATCAAACTTTAGTGCCAAATATTACATTAAACTATAGACTTGCAAACATCTAAAATTGATCTAAATACTTAATGTGCAAACATCTAGAATAGTCCAATGAACAGAGTAGTAAATAATTGCTTTATGATAAACAGACAAATTTAAATTTCTTGTACAAAGTTCTGAATAATACTGAGACATATGACTGTGTTCCTATATGAAAAGTTATTAAGTAAATGTATCAATTTATGATCTAGAAGATCACTTTATGATTGAGGCTTCTGCCTGTGGCTTAATCACTATCATTTCCCCATTTCAGGGAGTTACAAGGGATTTCATGAAGGTGTCTCATACTTGGTCATTACCCATGATGTTGACACACTAGTACATCAATATGAAAATATTTTTATCATAATGTTAATATTATTTGGGTTAAAATTACTAAAGAAAAGCTCATGGAGATTAAAGATCTATGGTCTTCAACTTCTCAAATCCTTCAAATATGACCTGCAATCATCCAGCATGTCTACAACATAGCTTTCTCTATTCCCGATAATTATTTCAAAACTTTGTTCCAGTCTCACCAAGTTTCTAACCCACTGGGTTGAACACACAACCTTGCTCCTACTTTACAAGGAAGTTAGAAGCCTCAACTTTCTGTTCAACTCTGTTGCACCATCTCCATTAGGTTGAAAAGACAACCTTGCTACTTATTTTACAAGGTGGTTAGAAGCCTCAACTTTCTGTCCAACTCTGTTGCACTGTATCTTAACCTTACCTGATTCTCTTATACATCAGTGCAGAAAGTAACCCCCTTACATCCCAAACCAATAATTTTGGATCTAATTAATTTCCTTCTGCCTCCTTGAATACTATCCCCCCCTGGACAGCTCTTACGCCTTATTTCTCTCTCTTCTGGCTTTTACCACTCAGCATATAAACAGAGACAAGTCTTTTCCTCCTCTCCTTTTCTCCCCTCCTCTCAACTCACATATTCATTTCCTCCTCTATTCCCATTTTTCTGACTTGGCCTTACAGTCAAGCTTCTACTTCCTCAACTCTCATTTACTCTCCCACCTAGTACAATAGGTCTTCCCTACCCCAATGAGCCCTCACAAAGTCACCAGTGACCACCTTAACAAATCCAATAGATCCATAATTTTATGTACTTATTAATCCTTTAAAAAAATAGCCTCTGTGATTCTACTTTTTTTTAATCCTCTCTTTTTATATGTTAGTATTACACAGAGCTGGTCTCTGATTTTTTCTTTCACTGTTTGTATTCTCCTATAATTCATACAAATGATTCTAAAATCTGCATCCTAGGGCCAGTCCTCAAGTTCTTGAATCATATTGCCAGTTCCAACTAGTCCACTTCTTAGATTTTCCATAGATATCTCAACCTTGAGTCATTTATCATCTTCGCCTCTGCATTTATTCTCTAGTATTCATTTAATAAATGACTTCATCAGTAATTTAATGTCTCAAACCAGAAACCAGAATATTATCCTATATTCCTCCCTCCAGAACATCAAGTAACAAAGTACCTGCAGAATATTTAAGTCTGTTCCTCTCCTCTTCATTCTCAGAAAAGTATTTTATTTCTCTATACCTCCCCTTCTCCACCAGTTTTAGTGGCATTAGCTGTAATAGCTGCCTGACTTGTCTCTCCGCTTTAAGTTTTGCTTGCTTACAATTTGACCTCAATTCTGTTGCCAGACATTTTAGAAACACAAATATGGTATCGCTCCTGTTTACATTAAAATCTTAATATCTGCATAACAGAATATAACTGCTTTAGATTTACATTGGGTTTCTGTACAAAGTGTTTTTACATTAATTTATTGTTAGAGCAACCCTTTATTTTCCTTCCTTTTTTTATTTAACTGAAGGGAGGAAACCTAAACTCAGAGAGGTTATATGACTTAACAAGGTCACACAACAGTACTCAGTGGGGATGCAGAGCCCGGCACTCTCTAGTTTTCAGATGCTGAAGTTCAGTGTTCTTTTCACTACATTAAACTTTATTTTAAATTACATTTATTTAACAAAGACCTGAATATATAACAGATACTTAGTAAAATCATATACCACTTTCTCTCTTTATGAAATAGTAAGGATTCCTTTTAAAAGTGAGGTAGCAGAGGATAAGATAATGTTACTAAGCTACAAGAATTGAAACACTTAGACAAATTTGAATAATTTATATCCATTTTATTTATTAAGAAAATGAGTATTTTCAAAGTGGGGCATCTTTGGTAAATGTTAGATCGTTGCCTATCAGGAACTTAATACAAAAAAAACCTGTGTGTCCACACTATGCCTATATGAGAGTCATGTTTTCACATCAGTCATACACAAAAACAACGCCTTTCCTTTATGAAGTTTTCTACAGTATGTATGGGTAAACACTGAATTGTGGATGAATTTTTCACACCCAATCTCAACTTGTTTGCATGTTTCGTTATATTGTCTTATCTCCTAAATCAGACTTGAGTAGATATGAATTCTAAATCTATTACAGAAAAAGTATTACATCAAAATTCTATTTCCAACATTACTTGGTGTGAAATCTTAGAAAAGTTACTCAGCAATAAAACCCTTAGATTGTTCATCTTAGAAATGGGAAGTCATTCATTTAAAAAATACTGGAGGTCTGCTATGTATGTACTATTCTATATGAATAAGGTGGTTAGCAAAATGGCCAAGGTCCCTATGTTCATGAAATTTAGAGTCCTGTAGAGAAAAGCGACTAAGTAATCAAGACAGACAGCAAAATATTGTGGTGGGAGCTATGAAAGCATAAAATGGGGGCCATATTTAGAATAAAGGAAAATCTTTCTGAAAAAGTAACTCTGAATAGGAGTTACTACAGGAAGAGTAAGAAGAAAAACTATCTAAACTGAAAGAACAGCATATGCTAAGGCCAGAAGGACTTTGGGAATTTTGTGTTGGAGGAACTGACTAAACGAAGTTGGAGTTTATGGTAAGGAGAGGAGAAATGCTAGGTAAGACAGGAGAGTAGGCTAACATACTTCAGTCTTATCTAGCATTAGTAGACAAATAGTGCTTTTAAGGCAATGACAAGGATTTTATCCTAAGTGCATTGGAAATCACTGAAAGATTTTTAAAAGGGAAAGAGGATTTGGTCTACATTTCATGAAGACTGCTGGGAATATCTCACAAGATTACTGGGAGGATCAAATACACGTGAAATGCTTAATAAATCAAAAACTTACACAATGTTACTATGAGTACTTCAAAAAGGTCTAAATTGTATGGTGCTAAATATTCTGAAGGCATCAAGAAAGACATCTGTATTGATGTTGAGACAGAATAATTTTCAATGGCTCTGCAGAAGCTGTGGGCTTTTGAGTCAATATTAAGACAGTTTTCCAATGCAGCAAAGCTACTGTAAGAACTAAAAAGGCCAGAGTTTGAGGGGAGCAGGATGGAATAGAAGAATTTTGACAGTTGTTTGGTGTTTTTATACACATTAGAAGCAAATTTAAGAAAGATATATAAGAACCAGTAAATGATTCAGAAATAGTCCCAGACATAACAGAGTTTAAAAGCAGTATGGGAAAATCCCAATAGCAGGATTTAGGAAACCAGAGAGGCAGTGAATGCATAGTTCTGCTTGTTTTTTTTTGGATCAGTACATGTTTATGCTGACAAATTTCAAATAAATGTTCCTGCTTAATTGCCTAATATTGATATAAATATAATCTTGTTTATTTTTTAAAAGTCCTATCTTCCTCTGCAGCAGAAGAGGACTCATTCTTTTATGAGTAAGAAAATATACAAAATTCTTAGCCTAATCCAATGTAGCACACTTTATCTCACAAAAATATTTATAACTATCTTGTACAAAAATAATGGCATAAACAAATTGGATGCTAATTCTCTTTTATGATTAATTCCCTTACTAAATGAAATCATTTGAGTAGTGATAGTATAAACCTATTTTTAACACTAAGGAGATATGACAGTATCTACTATTTTAAACCATTATCAACGAGGCGTTTCACTGACTTTTTAAGTACCACAAACTAAACTCAGAATTCATTGTTTCAATAAAACTTAACCAAAGAAAACTATGAAGTGATTTCAAATAAACCAATGGCCTGGTTTACCTTCTCTTTATGGCTTAATTTTTAGATTTCAAGCATTTCTAACCTATTTTCTGCTCTGCACATTAAATCCATCAGTTAGCAAGAACTAATTTTTATGACCTCTTTTAGATATAAACTAAGACAAATAAGGAACTCAAGGAAGGAGGCCAAGTAATATGATTTTTAAACTATTCATCCAGAATACATGCATCAATCAATATCTTAAATATGTATGCCTCTCCACACTAAAGATATCCTGCAACCATATCTGACATGTAAATTTGGATAATCATATATGAAGCAAGAAGAAAACAAATAATTAAAAATGTTTGACTTTCACTGTATAAATTTCCTGAACTAACTTTTTAAAACTTTTCTTCATTGGAAGAATTGGGTTTGGCATTAAAATAATAAAAATAAATTAAAAACTAAGAAAAAACTGGGGCTTCCTCAAAGCAAAAAGTCCTCACAACCAACTTTACTTTTCAAAAAAATTTTGTATCATATGTAGGCATACCTTAAAATCCTAAGAATAAGAAGCATCTATGTATATATCATCAAACCATGCACCTAAAGAATATTACAAATACTAATGTAGTATTACCGTAGACCCCTCTCTTTGCATACTCTTATCCTGAATTTAGCATTTATCATTCCATGAATGTTTCTATACTTTCCTACATAAATGTATTTTCATAAAAAATATATTATTTTGAATGTTTTTAAACATTATTTAAATAGTAGGATGTGACTATTTTTTCACTTGAAGGATTAATGAGGGTTTAGCCTCCTTTTAGAATGCCATGTTATTTCTGGTTGCTGTTCTACTTTTTCCATAGATACTGTAAATGTCTTTGTGGTAATTAACACACTTATCTATGTTCTTAAACTAGTAGTACACTGTGCTTTAGGGGCCTGAAGTTAGGAATAGGAGAGAGATCTGTAGGTTACCTGACACAGCATTCACTGTGTAAATACTACTATACCACATACCTCTAAGAAATACAGGGATGGGTGAGATTTCCAATGAGAGAAGATAAGACATGCTGCTCAAAAAAGTAAATCATTTATGAGGACTAATGGTATATGGACACATACTTAAGAATATTTAGAAAATAGCATTTCAAAATATTACAAACTAATAAATGAGAGGAGAGGGCCAAAACAAACTTGAAAAAGCTCTTGTAAGACAACTTCCAGATTTCAAAATTTACTATACATCTACATTAATTAAGACAGTGTGGTACTAGCATAAGGATAGACATCTATATCAATGGAAGAGAGTCTAGAAATAAACCTCACTTTTACAGTCAATTGATTTTTGAGTAGGATGCCAAGACATCCCACAGGGAAAGAATAGTCTTTTTGATAAATTGTGCTGTGACAACTGGATATCCATGTGCAAAAGAATGAAACTGGACTGCTTCCTCACACCAAATATACAAAAAATTAACTCAGTTTGATTACAGACCTAAATAAGATAGCTAAACCTATAAAACTTATAGAGGAAAATATAGAAGTAAATCTTCATGATGTTCAGTTACACAAAAGCCTTCTTAGACATAATACCAAAAGCAAAAGTGACAACACACAAAAAATAGATACACTGAATTTATTAAAACAAAAAACTGTGCTTTAATGGACATCACCAAGAAAATGAAAGAAAACCCATGAAATGGAAGAAAATTTTGCAAACCACCTATTTGGTCAGGGACCTGTATCTACAACATATGAAGAACTCTTACGACTCAATAATAAAAAGCAACCAAATTTTAAAAATGGAGAAAGACGCAGGACAGTCACAAGACATACAAATGACCAACAAACAGATGAAAAGAGGCTCAAAATCATTAGCTACCAGGGAAATGCAAACAAAAACTACAATGATATCACTTCACACTCAATAAGATGGCTATAATGAAAAAGACAATAACAAGTGATGACAAGAATGTGGAAAAAATGGAGCCCTCATATGCTGCTGGCAGCAATGTAAAATAGTGTCACAGCTTTGGAGAATAGTCTAGTAGTTCCTCAAAAAGTTAAACATAGAGACGTAGCAATTCTACTTCTAAGTACATACCTAAGAGAAATGAAAACTTGCACATGGATGTTCATAGCTAGATTATTCATGATAGTCAAAAACTGGAAACTCGAATGTCCATTAGGTGATAAATGGATAAATTAAATGTGTTACATCTATACAATGGAATACCGTAGCCATGCATCACATATGGTGTGACATTTCAGTCAACAATGGACCACACTTAACCATGGTGGTCTCTTATATCCCATAATACTATATTTTTACTGGACGACTTCTATGTTTACATGCATTTATATATAAAAATATTATTGTGTTACAAATGCCTACAGTGTTCAATATAGTGACATGCTGTAAAGGTTTGTAGCCTAGGAGCAAAAGGCTATACCAGTTTAACCTAGGTGAGTAGTAGGCTATACCACCTAGTGTAAGTACACCCTACAATGTTCCCACAACAAAACTGCCTAATGACACATTTCTATATTATTCAGCAATTGAAAAAATGAAATATAGATACATGTTACAATACGGATAAACTCACAAAAATGTTATGCCAGAAGCAAAAATTGTACATATTATGAAATTCCATTTATATAAAATATCCAGAATAGGCAAATAAATAAAGATAGAAAGTAGATTAGTAGCTGTCTATAGCAGAGGTGGTTGGGGAGAAATGGGAGGCAAGCATTCACACCTTTTTGGAATAATGAAAAAATTCTAAAATTGATGTTGGTGATGGTTGCACAATTCTGTGAATATGCTGAAATCAATGAACTGTTCACTTTAAGTGGGCAAATAGTATGGCATGAGAATTACATCACAATAAATCTGTTAAATGTGTATTTTAGAAAAGTAAAGAGTGGAAGGGCCATAGCTTTGGATTATTAGGGATGATTTGGTTTTGAAGTGAAAGTCAGGAATTAGATATATTTGAAATAATAGAAATTATGTATGAAGCCCAAAAGGCAGGAAAAAGTAAATAATTTGCAGGAAATGGGAAATACCATCTGAATCAAAGCAGAGGTATATTAGCTAGAAATGAGACTGCTAAAACTAAAGGCTAAACCAAGAAGACTCAAAGTTTTACAGGTTCCTCATATGGATAACATGAAAATAGTATGGCTGTCACTTCTTGATTTTAATACTTTCACGTATTCATCACTCAAAAAGTTGATTCTGTATTTTAGGTATTGCTTTATCACTCACAGGGAAGTAGTATAGGTAAGAGTTTTAAAAGCAGGCTTCAGAGTTAGACTGCCTAGGTTAGAATCCCTGCTCTACCACTGACCACATGTATGACCATAGACATTCAACTCTGTATCTTAGTTTCTGTATCTGTAAAATGAAATTACCACCACTTATTTCATGTATGTAAAAAGTTCTTAATATAGTAAGTGAACAATTTTTGTAAACCATAGCCATAATGATATGGTACAAATAACTACTTATCTACACCTCTCCCAAGAATCAAAAAGTTCTTCAGCTTGAAATCTATTCAAATTTATTAATATAAATTTTCCATCTTTATCAAAGATAAATTCTTGACTAAACTGTTAAAAACTTTGTCAAGCTATACTGACATACAGGTAAATAACAGAAATCAACTCAGATTATCAGTTCTCTTTTACCATGATCAAGCAGCTTCATGCTCTTTGCACTCAAGTAATTTCCAATGAGAAAAGCATTTGTCTCTAATCCTATCAGGTTTTGATTTAACAGGCTCTCTGGAACTTAGAACAGCCTGGCCACTGTTGGGCTTGTCTCTAAGATTCTTTGACTTCTTTCATAAAGGAAGTCCTTTCTACAGGTACTTCTACTAAATGATTTTCTCTAAAAGTGGGGAATTACCACACCAATATCTAGGTCTTCTAAACTAAAAGGAGAGTGGAAGGTACAGCTAGCATTCTTAGCTCACCTTCTCTTGGAGGAAAAAAAAGTAAGTCATTAGTCTTCTTTTTGGAGACCTGTAAGGAAAACTATGCAGAATTTTAGTGGTGGAAGTCATAAAAGCATTCTAAGCATACCAAGTGCAGGTTAATTTTCTGCCTTATATTACAACTGGAATTTATGTCCTTCTTTTTGAGGAGCCATTTTTGATCCTTCCCTCAAATACTTAATTTTAATCTGTATCCAAAACTGAGGCCACGTATTATCAGTCTTATGCTAGGATTCTTTAGTAGTGACTTTTATATAAACTGGATGATAAAATTTAAAGAAACTACATTTCCCTGTTTTAAAGGATAGATAGGAGAAAGAGTCTAGAGAAATGATTTCAGGGAAATAAACATGAGATTCACAGTGTGAATTATAATGGTAACTGAGGAAATGAAAATAAAAGGTACAACCTGGAATGACATTACTCAGGGAAGAAAAAACTAGTAATTGTTGAAAAATTCCATATGGGGACTAAGAAGGAACACAAATCCCCATGGTTTAACGAAATACTGTTTGAATTATATTTGAGTAGTGACAGCATAAAATCATATTTTATACTAAGGACTTATCTTTAGGCATAAGATAATATTTATTATAGTATTTTAAATCATTATAAACCAGGCATTTAAACCAGCTCTGGAATCATTAAACATAAAATGAGGTAAATAAGAGCATGTACTTTAAAGGCTGCGTAAGTGTAAAGCATTTAAAATTGTGGCTGCCGCTGATTAAGCATTCAATAAATGTTCACTGGTAGTGGTACTGTCTATCACCTGTGAACTACGGGCAAACTAATTGATTTCTCTCAGATTCTTCATCTATGAAAAAGAAATATAAATATATACTTTGTCCTTATTTTGAAAATCAAATCTGATAAGGTATGTAGTCAACCTTTATCAGTTGTTCTCAACCTTCCGCTTATCTCTCTGCCAATACACCCAACAGTTTCAGTTCGCTTGCATCAATAATCATGGCTTATTAATGAAATGATTCTCAAAGTGAGGAAAAGAAGAAAGACTCTAAAATCACATAATAAAATGGATATAGTCAATGACAAAATAGCAAAATTGACTGTTGTATTAGCAGTGATGCTACTGGAACTATCACTTTTGAAGAAAACGCTAAAGAGATATCAAGATGATTATGTCTGTACCTTCCACTGTCTTAATTTAAATGTTTGTTGATTTCAAAAATTTGTTGAAAGAGCTATTTCTGAAAAAAATAAGTTGGTAAACATGGACTATAAAATGGCAAACATTCATATTTGTGTTTTCTATACTGGATTATTCCTATAGATTAACAGTCCAAAAAGAGAGCTTTATGTGTTTGTGGTTTACCGTAAACCAATACTGAGCTTTTAAAATACTGGACAAAGTACTAAATAAACTATCCTACAAGATCTTACTACCTGCTTGATGTATTATTTCTGCAAAACTATATGAAAAGGGGCCATGTTGCCTCCAATAAAATCTTATGATTAAACAATTAAAATTCAAAAGCTCAACAGTAAATGATCCCAGATTCTTTTGCTTGATTGTACTCTTGGATCAAAATGGCAATTGTTCTGTGTATTCAGTTATCCACCTATCAATCTTTAAACATGTTTTAATTTCCGGAAGCAAGATGTTAAGATTTTCTACATATTATATCATATCTAAACTGAACAGTCACAAGAGACAAGTATGGCATAAAATGGTAGAATTCTGCTACTAAATATAAAATAGATTCCATTTAAAACAAACAAAAAAAAGTGCCTTTTAAAGTGAAATCACCTTTTAAAACGAATCTGTAAAATAAGAGGCAGTATGGTACTAAGATTTAAGGGCATTAATTAAAGACCCAGACTACTTGGGTTCAAATTCCAGATACAGCACCATGTAAACACCTCTCTGAGCCTAGGATTCCCATTTTGTCAAATGTGAATAATAGCACTGGTACCCTCAATTGCGGTGATGAGTAAATAAGTCAATATGCACTTAAAACAGTACCTGGTACATAGTATTTTTAAGTGTAATATTATAGGTCATGGTGTGACAAACTTTTTTCTTATTATACTATGTGTAACCATAATTATTAACTGTCCCAAAACCACCTTGCAGAAGGATCACTTATTTAACACCTTGTATGTACTACTGGAAAAACGGTATAATTTAGAAAAAATAAAGTCTAAATTTCACTAAATAGATACATGAAATCATCGACTAGCTCTGGATCTTCTTGGTGTACATTAATCCTGGATTCATTAACAATTTAGAAGTGATTGAAAAATTTACAAAAAAGGTTTAAGTTAAGAAAACTTACTTTTTAGGCAATTAAAATGTAAAAAATATGCTTTCATGTCACCAATTTACCAACATTAAAAAAGCTTTCCCTTTTGGTTTCATTTCCTACAAATGATGTAACATGGACCCTATTCTGGTAGTAAACAACCTGGCATAACTAAAATTAATTTTAACAGTAACAGTAATGTGAAACTTTCTTTAGTATGTATATATTAAACAATTTGGAATTCATGTTAATTAATAGTGTCCCTTTACACTATTAACCGATTTGTGATTATAAGGTTATTTTCTGCTAGTGTCAAAGTTGCACAAAGATAAGGGACCAAACAAAACAAAACCGCAAAGATTTCTAACTAAAAGTAAAAATGAAAGGAAAGCTCTAAAAACTGAAATCAATGTCTCTTGCCTAAAACCTCACTGATCAGATTCTTTGGCAACTTATTGAAATGAAAATGTCATCACAGACATTTCAAATGACTCTAAACACAAACTAGTTACTCTCTGAAGTTACCTTAAACCTACTAGAGTTATTAGAGTTTATACAAAAATGACACAATATTTTGCTAAACTGTAAAATTAGCTAAAGATTATCACCAAACATAATCATACATAAAAACTACTGAAAATGACTGGTAGATGAAAAACACTTAATAAAAATGGAGAAAATGGTTTCATTTCCTATAAATGACATAATACTAACAAAAGAAAACTTTCTAGTTAATTTCAAAAACATAAGCCCAATAACTAAATTATTACATATCCCTACCAGTTCTGTACTCAAAAGTTCATCATCAAATTTATACTTATTAAATTACTCTCCTTAAAACCTGAATCATCAGACTTTTGCTTTATACTATTTCTTTTTGCTTTTTTGACAGGTTTCACCTGCTAATTTGCAAATAAACTGGTTCACATGTAAATCAGACTGGTTTCTGCAATTCAGTAGCATATTGTTCCTATAATTTTTTTCTTTTAAATAAAAGAAACAATGCACATGGGGATAAAACTTGTACATTCTGCTGTTATCTAAATAACTGGCCTTCAGTTTCCTTTTCTTTAAAACGAAAGCATTGAAATGACTCAAATTTATGAACCTCCTATATTTGGTCTTTAAAATATATCTATAAAATTATCTACAGTAACTTTGTTAAAAAGCAAAAATACACTCACTTGAAAAATACCAAACCTTAAAAAAAGTTTAATGCCCATAATACACATATTGCTCCTATCATCCTGTAATGTCAACAAAACTCACTACATCAAAAATGATGACAACATTAAAGAGAAATAATAATATCCATACTTTAACTTATGGATTTCTATTTTATGGAAATCTGAATTTATCTTTTTATGAGGTGGTAATAGGCAGGTAACTTAAAAATTTTCCTATGTTCTTTAACTTATAATAGAGAGTAGAGATTGATTTCACCTTTAAAAATCTACAGGCCAAGTTAAACATAGGTGTCCTAGAAAATGTCCAATTTCCCCACAGTAATAAACATTTTAGGAACATTCCAATATGAACGACAATGATTATTAAGTCATTTGAAGGTTCTATTTTTACTGTAAAGCCACAATTATTTATTTACACCCTTAAGGATCTTTATCATAGAAACACAGTACATAGCCTAACAAAGTAGGAAAAAAGTACTAACACTTAGATCAAGGTACTTAAATGAAATCCCAAGTCTGTCACCTATTAGTTTACTTGAAAATGATCACAATATCACAGCATTTTGTCAGGAGTAAATGGTGGAGATAAGAAAGTAAAATGAAAGAATTGAAATGACTCAAATTTATGAACTTCCTGTATTTGGTGCTTAAAATGTATCTATAAAATTATTTACACTAACTTTGTTAAAAATCAAAAATAAACTCACTTGAAAAATAACAAACTTTAAAAAGTTTAATGCCCATAATACACATATTGCTCCTATCACCCCGTAATGTCAACAAAACTCAGTACACCAAAAACATAACAACGTTAAACAGAAATAATATCCATATTTTAACTTATGGATTTCTATTTTACGGAAATCTGCATTTACTTTTTATCTTATATCAAATTTAGTATTTCATAAATATAATATCCTTAAAACATTTAATTGGATCAAAATAAAACTCCTAATAATAAAATTATTATTGTCCACTTTATAGATGAGGATACTGAGGTGCAATGACTTAAATTAACTTTCTTCAAAATGATACTGCCAGTTGAGTGGCAGAACTGTGACAAAACTCAGGGCTAAATCATATACTCCTTTCAGTAAGTCATAGTGGAGTACATTTAAAAAAACCTCTGTAAATTATATACCACTGTTATGCTAGCAGTGAGAAGTGAAAATAATTTTTTATCATAATAAAGAGACACATTACCCTTCCCCCAAAACACAGCATTTTCTCTTTATATTACATATTCACATATTTAAGTTATTCTGGATGCCACTTGATATGGCCGACAAGTATGAAAATATCCACATACTTCCTTCAGTATTTTAAGCGTATATCCTTTGGTATTTTACAGGTTTGAATATTAGCAAGTTACTTAAGCCTCAAGTGGACTTATCTACTTTTTGCAGGCCTACGTTATCCTTCAAACAGAAGGGAAGGGCTGCACTTTTAACAGAAACGCTGCTGGCTTCTATCAAGTCCCCACTAAAGCACAAGACCACGTGGTATCTCTCATAAGCCTAAGATTCCCTACTCCTCTCTCCCTCCTTTTGACAAGGAACTGGAAACTAGGGTTTCTTTCTCTCATGTGGAGCCCTGACACATGCCACCTGTGTAGTACAGACCGCAAACATTCTACAGCCTGCCTCCCGGAAGACCACAAGAATCAGAATAAACAGGGAACTTGGATGCCGACAATTCCGGGAAAGGAAATGACTGAAGTAAAGCCGGTGAGAGGGTGACAAGCTGCGGGACAGGGACCTGTCAAAACAGTCTAAGACTCACGCCGAACACTGTAGCCTACCATTCAGGAAGGCCTGAGGTGGGAGCGGCACTACGGGAGGAAGGAGGACGAAGAGAACCGCACGAGTCAGAGCCGCCGGCGCCGCTCCCCGCATACCTCTCAGCATGCCCCGGCAAGCCACGAATTCTGGCCCTCATCTCGGGTCCAACCTTTGCCCTAACACTTAGGGAGCGGCCAAAATGCTGCCGCCCAGGGCGGCCGCCGCCGGACCTGCTCGCACCTGTCACTAGCGAATAGACACCAGCCCGCAATTCCCGCCCAGTCCTCCACCATCCTCTAGCAAACGCGGCCACTTCAACCCTCTTCCCTCACCAGGTGTCCCCTTTCCGGAGCGAGGTTTTGAGCAGCGCTGCGATGTCAGACCGCTGGGTGTCCAGATCCGCCGCTCCGCCTTCCGCCATCTTCTTCCACTAGCGGTAGCGGAGACGGCAGCGACGGCGGCGGCACGCCCCAGAGCATTGTGGGAATGGCGTCCCATGGCCCCTCCCAGTCGGCAGGTCGAAACCAAAAGAGACGTAAGTTGGGGGGGGTGCTCGGGACAAGAGGAGGCCCCGGGGGCGAACTGGGTGCGCGGCCGTGGTCTGCTGCCCCCCATCGGTTCCCGCCCGTCCAGCATCTCGCCGTGGCCGCCTCCGGCCCGGGACCGTCAGGCTTTAATTCTCCTCACCGCGGGCTCCGGCGCTCTCTCGCTCGAGCGATGCCACCGCCCCGTCCGTTCTTCCTCAACTTTGCCTTTCCCTCCCTTTTTCCCACAGACGCCGAAAACCCTTATTTGCGCATTCACTCACGCTTGAGGGTGGGGTGTGGCGGGGGGCGTGGGGACGGCTAAGCTATGGCAGAAAATTCAGCGGCTCAGTGACTCTGGGCTTTTCGTTGCGAGTCGCAGAATCCAAGCTCGGTTGGCACAAAGAACAATCCGAAACCGAACGCTTGGCCGCAGTGCCCTTCCTGGGTTCCGTCCAGCGCTCATACTTCGGCTGTAGGTGGGGACCTTTTCTAGTCTCTTTGTGACGCCTCCCCAGGCACACCCTGACAACTGAGCTGCAGTGAAAAACATGTCCCAGTTCCTCGGTGAACAGGGAGTAAAATGCGGACAGTGTTGAATAATGCTGGATACGAGAGGGGAAGAAAACGTGCGAGAAACACTTGTCCTCTGTGTCAGAGACTTAGCCTCATCTTCCCATGGTGCCGTACACCTGAAATGAAACTAGATAATACCACCTTTTTGTGAAGTCAACAAATATGTTACAGATGAGAAAATCGAGTCTCTTAAAAATCAAACGCCAAGGTCACGCGGTCAGCAAGTGGAGAGGCAGGTTCAAAAGCCCACGTGCTATACACTATAGCACGTTCCCTACCTCTTCTTAGGAAAACCTGAACTAAAATGTATAAGCTCCATAAAAGCTGGAACTGGATTCATTTTCTTTTTCTTTTTAAACCCCTGTACACTTGGCGGCTAGTACGGTGCTGCCTGACAAGTAAAAGCCTCCTAAATGTTTGTTTAATGAATGAATTGTGGCACAATTGCTTAAGAATTTCCAAGCATGAAGATGTCCAGAGACTTGACTGTAAGGTAATATAATGATGTAAAAAGTCTAAAAGATGGACAAGAATCCCCACGTAATTTCTCTTGTTTCCACATTTTTAATGCCTACCCTATCTCGTTTGGTGGGAGTTCAGTAAAGATGGGTGTAGTTACGCTAGTAGGAAGTGCTGAATCCTTCCAAGTGAAAGCAGTATATGTTGGCATTATGATTTGTGTATATCAGCATTATGATTGCTTGTTTCTGTGGCAATAATAGTATTTTGCATTATTACATCAACCTTGATTTGACAGTTTTAAAACAACTTCCAGTTGCTGCTATTTCTTGTAATACTTGGATTTTTTTCCTGACAGGTTACAAGATAAGAGTTTCTCGAACCATGGGTACCCTCAAAGAGTCACATTTTTTCTCTTTTCCACCCACTCTCTGAAAGAGAACAAAGTAATTTTCCAAAGAGAGGCAAGCATGATACAGAAAAAATACGTTGGAGAACATATTTAAGACCATGAGTTCAATCCTCACTTCAACCTCTAGCTGCAAAGGACTTAACCTTTAGTTTAATTATAAAATTGAGTATAATAATATCTACCTTAAAGAATTTTTATGAAGATTAAATGAAACAATAGGTGTTTATTGCCTAGAACATACTAGCCAATCAATAAACACTAGTGTTGTTTACTGATGACAGGGTGAATTGCACAGTATGTGAATTATAGTTCAATAAAGCTGTTGAAAAAAAGTGTTAGGGTCTTTGAAGGCAAAACTGTGCCCTCTGTCATTTTATAAACATAACATAACCAGTACTTCAATACTTCATTCATACTTTGCTGTCCAGTTTCCCTTCAAAGAATGCATTTTTGAAGTGTTGCAGTCTATAACCATACAGCAAAGTAAAATAATCTTTTCTTCACTTCTACCATCCATGTTCAAGGCAGCAAGTTAACTGGATATAGATGTGTAAATTCAATGTCAATTTGAATTACACATCAGATTTATGAGTTCATTTTATAGTCCTAACTAGTTGTCATCAGAGTCAGGAAAGAAATAATTGTTACAGTATTTTATTTGAATCTATAGAAGAGGAATTAAGGCAAGTAAGTAGCAGAACCAAAATTTGAAACCAGGAAGTCTGGCTGCAAAATCTAGAAGGTTTGGGTAAATTTTTGGGTGATCTTTATGATTTTGTTTATAGCAATCAACTTTTTAGTGATCTCAGTTTATCAATTTATGGAAATTCTGCGTATGTTACTGATGCTTTTTCTCTCACTTATGAAGAGAAATAAAATATTGTTCATAAATACTAAATAGGTTAGGGTCCACATGCCTACAGAATAACTAAGTAAATAAATTGATGAAAAAAGCTATTTCACCTTGATTCACAGATAATTGAGTATGAATCAGGGATTACATCTGCTTATTTAGAATGAGTGTCTTCACCAATGCTTTCCTTAGTTAACTGTTTATGAATGTACTATTTGCTTAGTGATTGTTATTACCTTCTCAGAACCTCTATACCTTTCTTATCCATTTAAAACTTAATTTAGAGATTTGAGTACGGAAAAGGAGCATGCTGAGTATTTTAGGAATTAGACTCAATATGAACAATGTGGACCTCATGTTAAGTCAGAATTGGTTTTGCAATTAGAGATACTCTAGGAAGGATTCCTTGACCTTCTAGTAATTCCCCCCTCTGCTCAGTGATGTTTAAACAATCCCTTTAAGGTTCTTGTACTCAACAATTAAGAGATGGGACTTGAAGTGTAAATAGTCTAGGAGAGAGTAAGGCTTTAAAATAAAGGTGTCAAAGAGAGCCAGTTTTCAGCTTGGGATGAACCAGAGAAAGAAGAAAAATCATTGAGTTTTTAATAGAGGTGAATGAAGGAAAGTACAAAAGAGAATTCCAGGATAAGCTTTGCCTACTTCACAATTTTCTATGGGGCTGGCTACATGAGCTAAATGAGCCCAAGGGAAAATCTGCCTAAAGTCTAAGTGGATTTTGCAAATCACATGTATATACAGAGTCAGCACATCGCCTAAAAGAACAATGTCTGATGACCTGGCTATCTTTATTTCTCAACTCCTTCTATCTTTAATCTTCGGGAACCACTGTCTCAGTTTTTCCTTCTCTCCTGCCCTTCCTCTACAGTTATTCCCTCTGATAACTCCACCACCTCCTCATTCTTATTCATCTCTCTAAACCCTTCATTCTTTTCCCTTATGTAATTTAATAATTCCCTTATCCTTTTGCCAGCTCTATGAACAGCTAAAAGGCAGTGGAAAGGCGGGGGAGTAGTGCAAACACCAAAATAGCATGTAGTAAAGTGCTTAATCTGTTAATGATATTTTGAAACCTGGGATATGAATAAAAATTGTAAGTGCCACGATGAAATTTTTAAAGCTTAAAAAAAAAACACACACAGGGGCTCCTTATTTCAGAAAAATGTTAGGTTCTGATAAAGAGAATGAAAAAGTAATGAAATGAATATAGTGCCTTTTACAAAGAGCCAGTACACTTGGATTTTGACTCTGGCTCAGTGCCACTACTAGCTGGGTAACCTTGGCCAAGTTATTTAATCTCTGTGAACATTCGTTTTCTCATTACAGAATAAGGTGATTAGACTTTAGGGGCTGAAACTCAAATACTTGCAGGGGTAAGATAAAACTAACATGAATGGATGAAGCAAATCTTTTGTAAGATAGCAGGGAGTTGTGAGGATGCTATTGAACTATCTGCCTCAAGTAAATGTATTTAGATTTTAAAAAATTAGAAAAAACAAAACTATATATACTGCCCTATAGGATCTGGAAAGTTTAATTTTAGCATGGGGATAAAGCCTACCAATTGATTAATCTGTGCTCCTATTTATATCCTCTTTTTGAGAAGCACATACAACATGCTATAAAAGCTAATACTACCATGAAGGTTGGTATAAGTCTGTCTTATAGAAGCTTCTCACTAAATGATGATAGAACTAAATTGATTTGGATCAATAAACAAATCAAGTAGTGTAATAAGTCTAGAATTATAGCAAAAAAATCCTTAATAGGCATAGTTATATGGGTCTTATATATTTAAAAATTAAATGTACGTGTATGGTAAGAAACTTCCAAGACAGAGTTGATTTGTCCCATTCAACCAAGAGTGATATAGATCAAAGTTAATAGTAGGAAAAAATCTGCCTGTTTTATATTTTCTTTATTTGTTATTTACATTTATTTACAGATTTCAAGGTTGATAAAGAACTAGTACATGAAATGTTTAAGCAGCCTTTGAGTCCTTTCACAAGCCTCATAATGATGGAATTTAGAAAGCTAAACATCATTTCAAATATGCTGATCTTTCCTTTTAAATGGACAATTTAAATAAAATATTGATCTTTACATTTTATACTTGATAATTTTTATTTTAAATCAGTTTCATCCAAAAGCTTAAAAATGTTTTCTTTTGTGCCCTATGGATCTTGAAAATCTGTACAACCAAAGTGAAGAAGAGAGTTATGCAATGTGATTCTGCTAACTATATCAGTCAGGGTTTTTCAGAGAAACAGAACCAATCGGAGATTGTTTATTTATTATGGGAATAGGCTGGTGTGATTATGGAGGCCTAGAGTTCCCACAATCTGCCACCTACAAACTAGAGACCAAGGAAAGCCAGTAGTATAATTCAGTCTGACTCCAAAGGCCTGAGAACCATGGGGTAAGTCTCAGAGCAATTTCAAAGACCTGAGAATCAGGGAGCTGATGGTATAGGTCCCAATCTGGGTTTGCCTTGTCTGAATATTGGTACCTCCCCCACATTCATATGTTGGAACTCAATACCCAATATATTCACATACTTTTTCCTCAGGCTTCCTAGTCTTCAATCTTCCAATATTTCCCCTTTCAGGCCCTTGACCAAACTTCTCTTTCTATGCAAAGTAGATGAGCAGGTGTATCATTCAAAGCTCTGCCCACTGGGAAGATTTCTCCTACTGCTGTCTTTCATAGCCACCCATAAAGGGATCCATAGTGCAGAAACTATCCTGTTTTGGTTTGTATCCATATACCAAGCTGGACCATTCATACATAAACCTTAGCTTTTTTCCTTTGTTGTGAAATAAAGGAAAAATAAAGTAAAATATTTCAAATATATGAAATATTAAGAACATAGACCAACAGAAGCTTATTGTACCCAAAGTATCAGTAATTCATATTATAAAATGAGATAACTGTGTTTTAGGTTTTTGTTATGGTGGCACTCCATTTTAAATACCAGATTCTGTATCGGTTAAATGTTCTGTCTTTTAAAATACCCAAAGTCCTAGTGACATATAGCAATATACATGCATTTCTTACTCATGCATTTGTGGGTGAGCTGAAGTCTGGCTAATCTTAGCAGGACTCAGCTGGTCTCCAAGCTTTAGTTTGGATCCTGGTCTGCTTCACATATCTCTTATCCTCCTTAAACCGGAGGCTGAGTTATGTTCTCATGGCAAAAAGCAGGAGATCAAAAGACAAGCCCAACTATGCAAGACCCATATTAATATCAGGAAAGAATATTTCTCCTGTGGGTGATGGAAGAGGAATGATAATTTGCTAGAAAATCCTCTACTACTTTGCCAAAGAGCTAAAGTATGAAAATATGAAAGAACAGTTAAGATACACAGAGAATGGATAAAACCTGACATATGTTTCATTGTAATAGGAGTTTCAGAAAAAAAAATAACCAAGTAATATCCAATGAGATAATGCCTACATTTTTTTTCAGAATGAAAAAAACTCTAGCTTTTAGATTCAGAAATTACAATGAATTTGATGAGAACAACACATACACACCCTAGTATGTACAAGAAATTACAAAGAGTTTGATAAGAATAATAAAACTAAAAACAAGTCATACATATGCATGCATACCTATAAATATCTAGACCCACTCTCTTGAACATAAAAATGTGAACCTCAGAGAAAATCTTAAATATGAAGAGAAAATATGGTTCCTTATTTTAAAAATGCCATTTAGATAGAAAACTTAGATAGAAACATTAGATAGATAGAAAACTTTTCATCAGTTATAGTTGTGATATGAGAGGCCAAAAATAGATGCCCCCTAATCAATAAAGATGGACCTTAAGGTTAAGGAAACAAAAGTTACCTACAGGTCAAGGATTCAGGGCTTGGGTGGCAGGGCAACTTCCTAAATTCCTATGGCTACAAGAAAAACCAGACTCTTGCTAAACTCTGTAAAAAGAGGAGCTATCAGGCAAATTGTCAGATCTTTCCTAACTCTGATTTACAACCTAGATCCTACCAGTCTGACTGGATGGAGGACTGGCCTCAAAAACATTCTTTCCTAATAGCAACTATAGCCCTCAAGCCAGTTTCAGCCAGTTTATAGAGATTGCACACAAACTCTCATTGTGTACTATAGTTCACCTTTTGATGTAAAGAGCCAAATTACACCTCATTTTAATGCTAGAACTCCACCCCAAAGTGAACATGCGATGTATATGCTTGACCCCTCTCATAAATATATGTAACTTTTTCCCCAAATCTGCTGAAAATGTATGATTCTATTGTGTAGTGCAGACCCTCTGAGGCATAAAAACCAACAAGTTCTTTCCCTCTTTGCAGAGAGAACGCCTTTGGTACGTGCTGGAGACTGTGTCTTTTTGATTTGCAAACTAATATCACCAATAAGCTCTTCTTTCTACTATTTAGTCATCCTGTTGGTCTTTTGGATGGCATAGTATATGCCAAAAGTATATGTCAGTACAATATATTCAAAGTGCTGTTGGGAAAATTGCTGTTAACTTAAAATTTTTTACTCAGTTAAATTATTCAAGATAAAAGAAAATAGGTTTTTTTAAAGAAAGACTGAGTTTACAACACATTGACCCTTGCTAAGAGAAGTTCTCAATGTCCTTCATAATATGAAAATTGAACTTAGAAGAGGTTGAGTAGAAAAAAGCAATTGTGAGCAAGAAAATAGATTAATATAAACATTGCCTGATTTTAGGAAAGTGTACTTTAACAAGAAGTTGCATAGATGAACCTCGAGGACATTATGCTAAGTGAAATAAGCCAGTACACAAAAGACAAATATAATCAGGCACCTCACAACAATATTTTGATCAACAGATGGATCAGATTGCATATACTATGGTGGACCTATAAGATTATAATATTTTTTACTGTACTTTTTCTATGTTTAGTTATACAGATACTTACCATTATGTTACAATTGCTTACAGTATTCAGTATAGTAACATGCTGAAGCCTAGGAGCAATAGGCTATATACCATAGCCTAGATGTATAATAGTCTATGCCATCTAGGTTTGTCTAAGTACAGTCTATGATGTTTGCACAACAAAATCACCTAATGACACATTGCTGAAAGCACATCCCTGTCATTAAGTGACACATTACTGTACTGTATGATTCCATTTGTCTGAGGTACCCAGTGTAGTCCAATTCATAGAGAAAGCAAGTAGAATATATCTGCCTAAAGGAAGAAACTGAGACAAAATTAATATAAGTAGAGAATTTATTTGGGCCAAGGTTGAGGACTAAAGCCTGGGAGTCTGTAGATTCAAGTTGCCCTGAGTATATGCTCCAATTTGCAGCAGTGACAAATGAATTTTTGAAGGAAAAATAAGAAGTTAGGAGGCAATTCCTAAGTTGTTTAACAAAACTTACATTGGCCTATTAAAATAACATAAGCTATCAATTGGCTATACATTGCTCTTTCTATCACAGGTTCCAGGAACATGGATGGATGAGGGTCACATTATGCAACTTGTAGTAATATTTTAGGTTATTTATCAGCTAGTCTGAAACTACAGGGAAGAAAAGGAAAAACAAAATTCCTTTAAACAATTACCCCTGGGGTGGGAGACATGACTGAAGTCTCATGCTCATGTCTTTCTGGGCCTGGTAAATTTTGCATACCTTACATACCTCAGACTGCTCTGAGTCACTTTTCTTTCTCATTTCCCCCATTTGATCAAGATCTTTCTCTTCTGAAAGCACTGATGATCAACATTTTAAGTACAGGGTTTGTCTCATGTCGCTGGGAAGTCTCATTCCTAGTCTTGTCCCACGTGAGAGGAAAAGAGGAGAGGTACTATGGCTTAAGAATTTAGTGAGGTCTCAAGGCCGGGCTGATTGAGGGACAGAGCAGTTGGCTCTCAGTCATCAGGCCATCTGATTACAAAGGAGCTGTGGCATTTTGTATCATTTCTAAGTGTCTAGCTATCATGATTTTAGTTTTTGTTGTTGACTTCAGACATCTGGAAATACAAAGCATAATCCATTTAAGACTAAACATATGATGCAAATAAAGACAATTATTAATAAAATAATTTGAAATTCAGATTAAAATCTGTTCATATTTCTCAAGGTAACCAATCAAACAAATCTTGTAAATGGTCTTTCTAACATCTTGTAGCCGTTTAGCCTTTTGAGTGATTTTTTCTGAGTTTCCACTTCTCCTGAAGTGTTAATATAAGTGTTATGGGCAATTGCACATATCCCTGTTTGGTTAGCTAACAGATAGTCAAGGGCTTGTCAATTATCAAGGACTACACAAACAAAGGAACTTAAAGATTTTTGTTGGGCTGCAATATTTTCTGTTGTGTTTTTAGAAATCTGTCCAATTGTGGCAGAGACATTCTGGATCATATCTCTGTTAACATATGCTCTTGCACTTAGAATCAGAATGCCAAGTATGCATTGTCCTATATTGTCATCACAGCCTGCTAGCATTCTTTTTTATGTCTGGTAAACAGCTTAGAAGGAAAGGTGTTATGATTTTCCTTATGTAAAGAGAGAGATGGGTAACAAATTCTCCTAACAGGCAGAGTCCTTCCGTTTGTCAGCTATCCAGACACTGGCATGCCCAACTTTAAGTTGGGGAGTCTGTTTCTATTCCACAGACAAAAACATATCCTGGTGGGGCACAAGTTATTTCCCCAAGGGTGTTTTCATTTATTGTGTTGTTTGTAGGCAATATAGAGAGTACATCATCAAACCAGGAATGTTCTTTTTTACAAGCCTTTCAAAAGCCATTAACATGCCAGGCAACAAGCTGGAGGCACTGGCATAATCAACTTTCATTTTGTTCTTTAATGCATTCAGTAAGTAGGTAAGAGAGAGAGTGAGGAAGTCCTGGGGTAAGTTGTCCCACATTAAGGAGAACTGTAGACACCCTTAAGCAAAGGATGGAAACCTTAATCCTTTGAACAATTTTTACTTGAAAGATTAAGCTAAGTTGAGGAAGTTCTAGAAATACAGTCTTACTGGATTGGTATCAAAATTGGTGATGGGAACAACTAATGGCATGTGTTGATCAAGATTGATTGTGGACTTACGTGATGTATCCAACAATCACTGAGGGTTCCTCCTGTGAAAGTGCTTTGGGGCAGTTTAACTAAGGTATTATCTTTCCAAGTGGTAATGAATGTTCAAAAAAGAGGATGGAATAGAAAGTGAATTACCTCCATTTTGTTATTAAAATGTGAAAAGGAAAAAGGAAAATTATAAGAGTTCAAAAAAAATTTTTCTGGTAAAATTCTCACAGGCCAGGTCCAATATCTGGGGAGAGTAGTCTACACAGATTTCATCTACTTCTCATCCTGGTCTGAAGAACAAGGTGATTGCCTGCTGGTCAGCTTCATTTGGAAATTTCAGTGATGGAAAATATTCTCATAGGTAGGGCTGACTTTTTCAAATGAGAAATGTAAATCCATGAGTCAATGCCTTTGAGTTTAGCTGCACGAGGATTGGTTAACAATAGCTGATATGATCCCTTCCAATGTGGTTGAAGGGAGTCCTTTATTAATTGGTGTTTCAAATAAACAAAATCTCTATGTTGGAGGCCATGATCTTTTTTTTTTTTTTTTTTTTTTTTGAGGAAGAGTCTCACTCTGTTGCCCAGGCTAGAGTGCCGTGGCGTCAGCCTAGCTCACAGCAACCTCAAACTCCTGGGCTCAAGTAATCCTTCTGCCTCAGCCTCCCAAGTAGCTGGGACTACAGGCATGCGCCACCATGCCCGGC